>NJDC01001276.1:347435-380896 GCA_002245475.1 Calephelis virginiensis
CTTGAATAAATTATACCAATTATAAGGATTTTAAATTAATGTTTATTACTTACCCTAAAAGGACTTAAAAATATGTTCAAGAAAGCCAAGTCATATGGATTCACATGGGCACTGGTTTGCCATATATGATTCGTTATATCATTTGTTCTGACTAAATTGCCCTGGCCATTGTATACTAGAAAAAAAGAGAGTTTATTTATAGTTTTACCGCCTTGTTGGTCGAGTGGCTAGCGTACACGCCTAACTACATCGACTAACCGCGAGGGTTCCATTCCCGACGGGGCAGGAATTGTTTTATGAACATTTAGGTGTCTACATTTCCGGTTCCGGGTGCGTGTGTTTATTAAATTTATTCTGTTATCTATTAAAGTATGTGTATTAGAATCGTTGACTAACACCCATAACACAAGTATATAATTTGCATACTTATTTGTGAGACTTGTCCAGGGATATTTATTTATTTATTTATTTATAATATTCTTCCCTTATTAGGACTAGCTACAAAAGATCTTTAAGTCATTGTAATTTTAGAACGGTTCAACGAAATAATTTTTAAACATTTTTTGAAAAAAGAAAATGCTTTCTTCGTTTGATGTAGTAATTGTAATTCACACAAAAGTTTTACTGAATCTGACGCATATTTTCAATAAAAACATAATAATAGTAATTATACATATTGCATTTATTATTGTAATGCAATTAAATATTAAAATGTTATCTCATTTTAATGAAACCATTAAAACGATTACATAAGCAACTCTTCAATTTTTTATTTACTAGGTGATTGTATTAAAATTATGAAAATTTTTAGACATTTATCATCTTATAATGCCAAAATACTATTAGTGATAAAGTTCTGCTTATACTAGATTTAGACATTTTCATTTCAATAGATACATTATTAACTAGCTGCTACCTGCGGCTTCGCCTGCGTTTTCACAGAAACCCGGTGTGCGATCGGGATTAAAAATAGCCTATATGTTAATCCAGGTCACAATCTATCTGTCTTCCAAATTTCAGACAAATCCGTTCAGCCATTCGAGCGTGAAAGAGTAACAAACATCCATACATCCATACTTACAAACTTTCGCATTTATAATATTAATAGGATAATCCAACCATTCTTACTATCAGATACATAATATTTTTTACTTCATATGTTCTAACACTGACTAAAAATTCAAAGAAAAAAAGATTAAACACTTTAAAATATTCAAGTAATCATCAACAAAGGTAGTTAGTTACGTAACGTTTAAAACTTAATTTCACGTAACTGCCCAATTTTTAAAATTATGTCTGTTAATTAATTAGGCGGAAGTTAAACAAAGGGTACTTACAGAGTAATCTCTTCTGTCTATTACTTTTTTCTCCGAGAGATAAAAGAGGACTTTCACTAAGGCAACCGCAAAAAACGGCGAAAAATGCTACTGCGAAAATTTTTAACATAATGCTACCGTGTTCCTAGTAATGATACAGGACAATGTCAGGGTTACCGCTTAGGGCTAGCTTTTATACTGGCGCTGAGATGTACTTAAGTATATGTACGTAGGCTCTAGTTTAAGAATCGCCAGTAAAAAACAACCTAAAAGGATGTGGATGTTCTACAATGACCAAGTAAATTTACTACTTAACTTTATTATGACTAATAATTGATGAATATTACCTCTTACGTGATACCTCTGGACATACAAAGATTTTACGTTACATTCAATAGAAGAAGAGTTTTTTTCAAATTTCAAGCGACTTTAAAAATAACAAAATTACATTTTTTTATTTTATTTTATGGCATAGATAGCAAACAAGTACATGGCTCTTTTGATGATAAGATACAACGGTTATCTATAGACACTAAAGATGTTATAGTCCGCACTAAATATGTTACATGGACTAATTGTTAGGCCTATCGTGCCTAGCAATCCGGCCATATAACATACTAGTCGTCGTCCAAGTATTTATTCAGCATCAACAACGGAATTGCATCTACTATTTTTTAAGCCGCTTCTTACAAGAATTTAAAATTAAGGAAAAACTGTTGGCCCCTGTTAGTTTTACCATGTCTCGTTCAGGCTTGGAGGGTAGGGTAGCCGGTAGGCTTATACTACAGACCTAACATTCCAGCCTCAGGACAGCAACGCATCTGTAACATCTATCAAAAGAAAGAAAAAGAAAAGATAATATATTAATTTGCGGAATATGCGTGTTGAAGTTGTTACAAAATTATTTAAGCTTTCTAACACATTCTACCACATTGTGGTGTGCAAATATTTTAATATTTATAAAAGTGATTATTTAATTATATACACATTGTTTTAATGTTCATACAACAAATAGTTTATTCTTATTACAATTTTAATTATAACTAACAAACAATTTTAAAATTTTAACAAATTTAACCTTGTCTGCCGTAAACTACCATGACTATACACTATACATAATGTGACTATAGGCCACGGTTGTCTGTTACCATCAGGAGAGTCATGAGCTTATTCGCTCAGGGCCTCATACATTAGCCGAAGACACTAAGTCCCACAATATCGTAGGTAGGCAAGCCAATCGCCAACCGGGCACATGTCTAGTCCCGGGCAAAGTTATTTTTATAAGAAAATTTAAAATACTCATTTCCTGTTTGTATTTAGTTGTCCAGCCTAGGGATTGAAAATGGGACCTCAAGAACTCAAGTACGATGCCGGACCACTAGACCACAGAGGCGACTGTCCAGTTTGACACGTCCAAAATGTATGCTAAACATATCTAAACGTTTTTTAGGATTTTTATAGGTTTAATCATGTCAGTCACATCTTAATTAAATTTCACATAGGTTTAAAGAAACACAAGATTATTTCTGTAATTCAAAAGTTTCAATTAATTTTCTTTGCAAATAATTTGATTAATTTAGTAAAGAGTGCCTAATTAAATTAATTTGTATTTTTAATATCAAATAACTACAATGCTTTAAATAGTTTCATAATTGAGTGTACAGCAATATAGTTTAAAGATTATAGTTTTGAATACTAATTGTAATTTTAATCATATAAGATAACAATCTGATGAATTTCCTAATAATAAAATACGTCGCTTATAGAGACCAAAGATTAATTGTGCCTTGCTAAGCTGGGACTGAGATTTTAAGCCAATTCGTAGATTTAAATATTATTATGAGAATTAAATTATGACTGTACCTTGTGATCAATACATTTATAAAAACATTATGTACGTCAGAAAAAAATGTTCAGGTGTCTGTAAAATAAAGAGACGTTCATAGTTTTAATACAAGGGATAAAAATTAGCTTGCTGTACATAATTTTGTATTAAAAACGTCCAAATGCTTTATCACTGCGATTTTTATATTTGTACACGGGTTCAATGTAAATAGTCTTTATGTAAATAGAAAAAAGTGTATTAAATTTTCAATGCCCAATGTGAGGCAATTAGAAACCGCTGTACAACTTAATGGGAATAAGCTGGACCTACATTCCACAAGGTTTTTAGGAATCATACCAGATAAAAAGTTACAATGGGGCCCGCATATTGAAAAACACGTAATAAGATTGAGCTCAGCAGCATATGCTGTAAAAAATAAGCAGTTTAACGGATGTTGACACTGCCAGGATTGTTTTAGTTATTTACACAGCATTACATCATACAGAATTCTTCTCTGGGGGAGTTTTGCCGATGTACATACTATATTTGTTTTATAAAAGAGGGACATACGTGCAATAAATATAGAAATAGATATAAATTAGATAAAACTTCAAAGTTAATATGACGTCCATTGCTTTGAGTTGACGAGTTCCGGTTGGGAGGGCAAGGCAACCGGTAAACTTACTTTTGCTCGAGGCCTAAAATTCCGGCCTCAGGTTGGCAACGCACCATTACCACCTTAGCTGTCTCTAGGCGGCTTGAATTTCTTACGATCAGGAAATCCATCTGCTTCTTAAATAAACTGTGTGTTCCATATTAAAAAAAAGCTGTGTGAGGTCTCAGTTTCAGTTCCCGGGTTGGATAACTAAGTATTTTTTTTCAATTTTTTGTAAAAATTAACGATCCGACTTTGGATGTATGCCCGGTTGGCAGCAGGTTCACTACCTATCACATTGTAGGACTAAGTACCTTCGGCTACAAGTGGATGTCCAAGCTGTGTACACCTATCTACTTTTTGGAATATACGGGTGTGAAGATATTTACTCTTTTTTATGTATATTTCCCATGTTAGTGCCAGATTCCTCAAAAGTAACATCAACTATTTTGTCAAAAAATATATATCACGCCCGTATCCCCGAAGAGGAAGGTAGAGGCACAACTAGGAAAGAAAGAAAGAAAGAAAGAAAAAATATTTATTTGCTTTATTTAGGAGACACAAATATTTATTTAGGAGACACACAACTAGACGAATATACTAGGTCCCTCAATCTTATAGGTGGCAAGCCTATCGCCAACCGGGCACTAATCCAATCCCGAGTAAATTTTTATTTTAATTAGAAAATTGAAAAATAAGAAAGCATTTTCATTTTGGTTGTTCGGAAATCGAACCGAAGACTTCATAAAGTCAAGTCGAGCACCTAGACCACTAGATTACAATACATTAGCTTAGACATAGACCTAAATTTGTTAAGATATATTTAATTAAAAATACGGATAAAGTTGCGGCTGGAAGTTTTTTAAATATTTATTTAGAAAAGGACTTCCGACGAATGTGTTGCCCATGACAGTCCTGTAAATATCTTGTAAAAAATTAAATAACTTACATACTAGATTATATACCATCCTGGATCCATCGATAATGGTGCAGTTAGTATTATATAATGGCAAGATATACAAAGTTAAACATTAAATGTTTATAATGGAGCAAAAGCACATGAATATTCTATAGAGAAGTCAAGGGCCATGTTTCTAAAGGCTATGCATCAAATTGAGTACACTTGAGAGACATTAAGATGTGAGATAAGATGGTACTTATACAAGCTTGGGTCTCAGTGCGCCTGCTTCCTGTTCGTTCGTATCTTGTCAATCGTTTCAATAAAGGCATGGGATATGACATGACATGTTTATATCGCATACGTTATTTTTATATCAAAAAGAGAGGATTTATATTTTAGTCGGCTTTTGGTGGTTAACACAATTAAACAAGTTGATAATGCTGTATAAAGGGAAATTGACTTAAGTGTTACCTAAAGTAGTAAATAAAGTTATTTATAAAGGTTATGAATGTGAAGGAAGCAAGACAGGTTTGTCAGGATCGTGAGGTCTGGCACTCGATACTCTCTGCCTACCCCGTAAGGGACTTGGCGTGAAGATATGTATGTATGTAACACTTTACTCTTTATATAATGGATAAGTACAAGTGTTATTTAAAGAGTGTCTATAAAATTTTGGGTCAAGAAAAGGCTAAATACCTATTAAGTAAACGAACATTTTTGGAGTTTACTCCTTAAGAAACGATTTGCGTTATAAGGCCCGGTACGGAAATTTTATGAGGAGTTAAATCAAGTGTAACACGAATAGTTGAGGCGTTACGTAGAAAGAGACAAACATATATATCTGTAGGATTGAACGTGTAAAAGAATGAGATGGAATACATTACACAGCCTATCTCATTCTCGGGATCTCCTGCGCAATACTTCGTAGTCTCCGTGCAGGAGGCTGGAGGAGTCGCTATCTATCAAAATACTGACTATTTGGATCACACTTCTAATGTCTGCGATGATACTAATTTAAGAAGAATTAATATAACTAAATCTGCTGTAGGAGACATGTGTGCTGCAAGATACATTTCGTAAGGAGTAAACTCCAATCGTGCGTCGTAGCTGACACACACACACACACACACTTTTTTTATTTAAATCTGGCAACAAAAATAGACCCATATTAATGTGATTAAAAAATATTTTTGGCGACTAAGGATAAATGATAATAAATTAATATAACATAATTACTAACCGGCCCGGCGAACTTCGTGTCGCTTAATATTTACAGCTATATAGTTTTTGTGTAAAAATATGTTTTTCCGATTTTCCCTGCATTTTGTCGCTTTTTCCCTTCATTAGAACCTTCTCCTGACTACAACTAACACAACAAAAAATGATTAACAGCATTGCTTTAGCCGTTCAGGCGTAATGTGATGACTCAAGAAAGTGGAGATTAATTTATATCTATGTAGGGTAGCATAAAAAGGACCAGCCTAATTTTGAGAGAAGGTTGGAAATCGATAACTCTTTCCAAGTACTTTTACGTAGTAATAAAAAATAATAACAAAAAATGGAAAATATGATTTTTATACGACGCAAAATAAAAATTGCATCCTTAAAACATAAACGCCAACCGCAATAGCATGTGCAGGCTGGTGACGTCATGACTCGAACTAGGTACGACGTAGCATGACAACAAATGTAGTGTTGATGCGGACTATTTTAAAGGAATTTTTCGTCAAAGTAAATATTACAATTTTGCAAATGCATTTAAATACACTGCTATTTTAGCTTTAATAAAATAATGTACAATGTATAGTCTATGTCTATTCTAAAAAAACTGTTCACAATTTTAAATAAAACATTATTTTTTTTTATATTAAATATTATATCTGTGTTGAAAATTATATTTTAGTAGATGAAAATATATTTTTAGTGAACATATGTGGTTTTTAAAAAAAACTTAACTTTACGCCCGTGTTCCTGGAAATGTATTTAGAGGTAAAACTCCAGTTAGCCTGAGGTTGTATTTCTATCTCGGAGATCGTTGTTTTTATTTGAAAATCGAAGAAACACTTTTTTGGTGCCGGACCCGGTAATCGAATCCAAGATCTCACGAAGTCAAATTCAATATCGGATCACTAGACTAGAGAGGTAAAAAAAAATCCGATCTGTTTCTCAGAATTACTTTACATGCAGTCTATTTATATGCGTGCAGTGTAACTGCAAAAGTAAGTGGGCGCAAGTAACAGAGATCGCTTTTTATACGTTTGCGTTTTCTTAATTACGTAAATACATCGACACTGTCCCTCGTAGAATGCTAATTTATTTAACTTATTACCATATTGGCTATTTAGAGATAAGGCTTTCAGCCTAACACTATTTGAGTGTGAGCCCACCTACGGGGAGACTGTTGTTCAAGATGATAGTCTAGCGCGCTTTCTTACAGTCCAATTGTCGTTTTTAACCGACTTTGAAAAAAGGGTGAGGTAATATGTGCGACTCCAAAAAGCATACTTCCAAAATAGTAGCATTGCCACCAAGTCTAGATCTGGAAATATAATCCCAAGAAAATTAAAGAACCTTCTGTTGTCGATGACATAATTGTTGAAATCAAAGTCGGCTGTTTATAGTTTTATTGCGCTTTTATTATTTTGGGAAACCTCAGTGGTCTAGCGGTTCAGGTATTGGATTTGACATTAAGAGGTCCTGGGTTCAATCGTCGGGTTGGGCAACAAAAAGGAGTGTTTTTTTTCAATTTTGCTTTTATGCAAATATGCTCGAGACTAGATATGAGCCTGATTAGCGATAGGCTTGCCAGCCCAGTCCAAGTCCAAGTCCCACAATGTTAAAGGACTTAGTGTCTTCAGATAGTCTAGGATGCTTTGGCTGTCTCTCTTTCTTCCATTCTTTGAATATGAGCGTGAATAAATTTTGAGTTGTAAAGTAAAACTTTTTTTCAATAAGAAATATATTCTGGAAGCTGGTTTGTTAAGCCTCTATTATAACTAATTTTACCGGCAGCCTTTCCGTTGTTAACAATATACAATGATAATAGTACTATGGTAGACTAAAAGGGTAAACAAGTAGTACCAAGTCGGATTAACAGTCGCATGCAGAAATATATTTTTAGGGACTAACATTACTGATGCTAATAGATAGGAAAACTGGGTCATTGTCAACAAGACTACCGGTGGTAGTGTGATGTGCAGCCGTTTGCCCGAGGAGGGATACACCGACATTTTATTCTTGGCACCAACACAGTGTCCTGAAAGAGTAGATGATAGACTTATACATACTCACATTTCGGCCACAAGACAGCGACACACCTATCAAATCTATGTATCATATAATATCATGTCTGCAGGGCACGTCTGCCTATTAGAAGAAATAATCTAACAAAATTGCTTATAAACGCTAAGTTTCATACCACTATCTCTAACAAGCAAAGTTAAGAATAGTATGGTGATATCATGTTATATGCATAATATAGCAATCAACAAATTACGATTCTCAAAATTTTTAAATTGAGTTTAATTAACTCATAGCGCTACACTATCTTAAGGTATTAACTTAGAATTTATCTACATTAATATACGTTTTATACTTGACGGTCTGACACATTATGATAGATGAGCTGGATAATCAGCAACAGGCAGGATTAACGTAAGTTACTTGAATATCGCCTCTTCAAATCTTACATCATAAAGTACGTCCTATCCTGTAGAAATAACGCAAGATATCACATTACTAAGTTATGTTGCTATTGTCTTTGTATTGAATATAGTACCGTAATAAAAAAATGTTTTTTCATTAACAATTACATTTTTATTTTGGCTAGACTTTGCTATATGACTATAGTATAAATTTCGTAATTAGTACCAAACTTAAACACATTTTTCATAACATGTTAGACATATTTTTTTATGACATTGGAAGGCAAACAAGCAGACGGATTTCCTGATGGTGAGAAATTCACGCCGCATAGAGACACCAAACGTGGTAATGGTGCCTTGACAACCTAAGGCCGGGATGTTACGTCTCAAGCAAAAGTAAGTTTACTGGCTATCTTATCCTCTGAATCGAAACACGATAACGGTAACCATTGATGTTAGGGCGCATGGAATAGGTAAGGCGGTGGTACCAACCCGGGCGAGTCGCTATGAAACTCTACCATTTAGTAGGTCACGGTGTTAGTGACAGATGGTCTATTCTGCAAAGAATCTCTAATAAAATAAGTAAATAAAGAAATAAGTAAAATGCATGTACTTATTTTTAACTTTCAGTAACAATTTTTTACTAAATGCTTGGTTAATAAGTGCGCTTGTCAACCGACGAAAAAAGGAGGAGGTTCTCAATTCGACCCGTATGTTCTTTTTGTATGTATGTTACTCAATTATTCCGGTGTTTGTGGACGGATTTTAAAAATTGTTTTTTTAATTGAAAGCCTATACTCTCGCGGTAGTCCCATTATAATTTAGTCCAGGTGTACATTAGCATTCATGAGAAAACCACATATGTTCCAAATTTGAAGTCGGTTTTTTGCAGTTTTACTGCGTTTAAATTATTATAATCAAGCTTTTACCGGCAGTCATTATAAAGCAACAAGCTACTTTAGACATCTCCAAAAATATGTGTACCAAGTTTTATGATGACTGAATAAGCAGTTTTCCCTTGAAAGTGTGACGAACAAACTAATATTCGCATTTATAATATTAGTAGGGATAATAAATAAAATGTTGATCAGCTCTTTTTTTATATTAAAAAGCCTTCTTTTTAAATCAATATTTAAAGTAATTTTAGAGGGTGAATAAAAAAATTAAAAAAAGGAATAATAGCAAAAACATCACACACGTATTCTAACGTTAGTTCGTCACATAGTAGCATATTTCTAAAGCTTGGTGTAAGAAATATCACGAACAACCGAGTTATGTTAGTTACACTATTTATAACTCAAGAACGGCTGAACCGATTAGGCTGAAAATTGTTGGTGAGGTAGCTTAGAACCAGGAAAAGGACATGAAAAAAGTAGTATCTTCACGCCCATATCCCTGAAGAGGTAAGCAGAGGCACAACCAGGGCACCCACGACTAGCCGAAGACACTAAGACCCACAATGTGATAGGTGGCAAGCCTATTGCCAACCGGCCACATTACCAATCCCGAGCAAAATATTTTTATTAGAAAATTGGAAAAACCCAATTTTCTTTTTGTTGCTCGACCCGGGATTCGAACCCGGGACCTCATGCAGTCAAGTCCAACAACTGAACCGCTAGACTACAGAGGCGTTTGGAAAAGGACATAAGATACTTTTTATCCTATTCGATTGTAAGGAAACTGGGAAAAACAACATTTTAATTTTTCCCATACACACTGTACGGACGGAACGAAGTTCGCGGGAACAGCCAGTTATATTTTATAAAATTTATTGATTATTAGTTTAATAAAAACCTTATTATAATTCTATAAAAGTGGACGTATCTATCAACCACAAAATGTACTTTAGAGAATGATCTACGGGTAAGATACTTTCTAGCGCATGCACGTCAAGAAAGCGACATTATCTCACATGATCCACACGCAACATTTATTTACTTTGATGGTGTCATCTTGTCAGAGATAATAAACTTTTGGTTTTGCATAACAACAGTAACATACTTGGCAAAAAGTTTTGGCGCCATCCAGAGAAAAGATTTTTTCATAATTATTGAATTTCGTGTTGATATTGAGTGTAATTAGTCAATGTTGGTGGCTTTTTGTGCAATTTTGTTCAGTGAAAGTACACAAATGAAAATATAATCATGAAGAAATTAGCGTATCGTGTATTTCCTCGTTGCCGACAAATCTCATTACATGAGCTTGAGTAATGAGGCCACCACTTTACCCAAGAGCCTAACATGACTTACTGACGACTTATGACTGATGACTAATTGTAATTGATGAAAATTGATATAAAATTTGATGCAATTGTCTACTTGACTAATGGCAAAATACTAACGTGAAGGCCAAAACCTTAAGAAAGTTAAAGATAAAACTTGGCAAAAAAAATTTCCTATATATCAAGTATTGCGATTCGTCTTTACAAAAACGTTTAGGTGTTTTTAAGAACATACTAGTGGTCGCCCATTGGTTAAAATTCGACTATAATAAATGTTAATATCTTCTTGATAAGAACGCCAACTTCGTTTCTCAAGACCAACTACTTTGTTTCCAAACTGTATGGTGCGCCATCTGTGATCTTTATCGTTATCATCAATATATTTATTTGTGTGTGTCAAATGCATGGTAGTACGGGTGATGTTTTATTTATTGATTTAATGTACTTTATAAACATTTTTATTAAAAAAATATTGAGCTCTGCACTTCTTCCTACACATAAACTATAAGTGTACCAAATTGTATGCTCCTGCGTCGGCGCAATTTTCGTAAAAAGGGGTCCAAAGTTTTGGCATCACATATTAATATAGATTGTGATACGAAATACTACAAGTGACTAGTTAATTTTGAGAACCAATTTAATTTCAATTTTAAATTATGCTTTTTACACAATTGTACGCAGCTTTTATCATCACTAATGAAATGAAATGAAATGAAATGAAAATAAAATGAAATGAAATGAAAATTATTTATTTGCGGAATATGTGTGTTAAAAAGTTGTTATAAGGATATTTAAGAATACAACATATTCTACCACATAGTATAAAACAAAGTCCTTCCTCTATCCCTGTGTATAAGTATGAATAAGATTCGGCAACTGGATTTGAGTTATATATTATTGAGTACTTTTATCGTCTGTGTGGTCTAGATGTCCGGTATTGGAATGTGACTTCATGAGGTCCTGGGTTGTATTCCCGACATAGCTAACAAAAGGAAATGTATTTTCTGCAATTATCTAATAAAAAATATAATTTCTCTTAGCCTATTAATATCATGAATGCGAAAGTTTGTATGTTGTTACACCTTCACGCAAAAACTACTGAACCGATTTTCATGACATTAGGTACACATATAGAGGGTAACTTTGAATAACACATAGGATAGTTTCCTGAAAAAATGTTCCTATGGGACAGCTAGTATGAAATCATGTAACATAAGGAATAGTATAATATATCACAATGTGTTCATTAGTTTAAATTATAAACTTAAACTTGGCAAAATGAATGTTTAGCAACAGAAATGCTTTATTTTTTTAAATTATTTCTTTACCATATTACCGGATGGCGCGACGCAAAAGAGGGTAATGTGTTTATTCATAACATCTTCAGTTGCTTTTTAATGCAATTACTACACTTTAAATAGTATAAAGCATCTTGTTTCTTTCCTTATTCTCTTTTAGTTCAAGTCAAAATATTTGATATATTAGTCATCAGGAAAACGATACTTACGATATTGTAGTAGGTGTAGGAAACATTCAGTACATTCCCTTATTGGCGGATTTAACTGCAGGTGATTCAACCTTTACTAGCACCTTGTAATAAGTAAACACGCCCATATCCCCGACGAGGTAGGTAGAGGCACAACCAGGACATCTACGACTAGCCGAAGACAAGAATTCCCACAATTCGATAGATATTCAATCCTGGTCAACGTTATTTTAAATATATATATATTGTTGCCTGACGAGGAATTAAACCCGAGATCTCGAAAAGTAAAGTCAGAAGCCGGACAGCTAAACCAAAGAGGCGATATATTGAAATTATTTGTACATAATTATTGGCACATCAAAAACATAAGAACTGACAGCACACAGTGCAACAAAAGTTTGATATAATATTTGATTATCACCTACTTTAAACATACAGACAAACATTTATATCTTCAGACCAGATCTAGCGTGGTAAGCAGAGAGTATCAAGTGCTAAATGTCATGAGAGAAATAAAAAAATGAAGAACCACCTCTCTGGTCTAGCTAGAGCTAGCGTACATTTCTAACTCCACCAACCAACCACGAGACTCGGGTTCGATTCACGACGGGGGCAGGCATTTGTGTGATGAATGAGGGAATCCATCTGCTTTTTTGCCTTCCATAATATTAAAAAACACAGGATACAAAAAACAATAATTAACGTAAAATCGTAATAAATAATCAGTTCTTCTCAGTATTTTGAGACATGACTCACCACAGTACTGTATGTAATCATTATTTCCCACTAGCTGCTACCTGCGGCTTCACCCGCGTTTTCACAGAAACCCGGTGTGCGATCGGGATTAAAAATAGCCTATATGTTAATCCAGGTCACAATCTATCTGTTTTCCAAATTTCAGACAAATCCGTTCAGCCATTCGAGTGTGAAAGAGTAACAAACATCCATACACCCATACTTACAAACTTTCGCATTTATAATATTAATAGGATTTCACAATAGTCATAGGTAATAGAAATTGCGTACTTTCATAAAATACTCTCATAGTTTTTATCCGACTTGAAGACGAGGAGGTTACCACTTTGACTGCATGTTTTTTTCATGATAATGGAAGGCAAATAAGCAGACAGATTTCCTGATAGTAAGAAATTCACGCCGCTTAGAGTCACCAAAGTGTGTTGCCAACCTGAAGCCGGTATGTTAGGCCTCGAGCAAAAGTAAGTTTACTGGCTACCTTACCCTCCGAACCGGAACACGTCATTACGTTATGGCGGCAGGAATAGGTAAGGCGGTGGTACCAATCCGGGTAAGTCGCTGCGAAACTCTACCACCTAGTCAGATGTCACGGTGTTAGTGACGGTAAGCGATGCTCGCCTTTTACGAGCTGCCTGGCAGGAAGGCAGATATAGTCTATTCTGAATAGGAACCCGGACCAACACGGGTATGTTTTGTATGTTTATTTTACGATTACTTGGTTAATAACGACCAGATTTTGATATTTATCTTTTGCGAAGATCATATATCAGAGGTGATTCCTAAAAATTTGACTATGATTGACAAGTGGGTTTTGAATTGTAATTAATAATGACCTTAATAAATTTAAGCCTAATTGAAGTAATAAAATCATGGTTGCCGGGGAGTTTGTTTCGCCGTTTCTTCTCCCGACGGGCTAGGTTTGGAAACGGTGGTAGTGTACGGTAGATAGGACTAAAAATTAATCTACCTTTAAATTAATTTATAACAAATTATGAAACGTATGTTCATAAATAAATAAAATGTTTATTAAAATGTAAATAAGGGCTGTGATTTAAATGTACATTTTTATAGAAATATGTAACTTTTCAAAATTAACTAAATATTTGCAGACCACAATGTGGTTGAATATGTTGTATTCTTAAATATCTTTATAACAACTTTTTAACACACATATTCCGCAAATAAATAATTTTTATTTCATTTCATTTCATTTCCTTTCCTTTATGCACTAGTTGGATCTTATTAAAATGTATTTGGGATCACCATGAAGTCATGAGCTGTATCTTAAAAAAATAACCATCAAATTGCGACGTGGTAATGAATTTGGAGTCAGGATTTTCTACTTTTTCGGCGCTTTAATTATTGAAGTTCGAGCCCAAGACCAAGACCCAAGATTGACTTCGTTGTACAGAGATGATGTAACCACTTATCCTATGAAGCAACAAATGTAAAAAGATTTTCATCAATGGACTCTTTCTTAGAATGTCTAATAGATATTGCTACAAGTCAAAGATTGCACACTTCATTGAACTTGTATGTTCATCTTTCCACTAATTAACAATTCGCGGTAAAGATGCTAATGTGACCCACATTCTTTAATTAGACATTAGGCAATATTGTGTAAACGTCAATTAGCGAAGTCGTTTATAACAAGAATAAATAATACAAAATTACATTATTGCACGTGATATGAAAGCGAACAAACAAGTGACGGTCAAAGCCTTTCCCAAAGTGGGCGATAACTCCCTTATGGGCGCTGGAAGCCTAGAGGGGGTGGTGTAAATCTTAAAAAAAAAGTTTTTTTATTAAACTCCAGGCGGAGGTTAGTGACAAGAAAACGAGGGGGGCATCATCTCGTTACGAAAAAACTGGTTTACAAAGTGGGCGTTACTTGAAATAAGTTTGGGAACCTCTGCTCTTAATGATTGACAAACGTCGAAAATAAACACCATAGATGTTACTACTGAATGATACGAACTTGTATCGAATTCCCAGCCTTTTTTTATGAAATTGGAAGGCAAACAAGCAGACGGATTTCCTGATGGTAAGAAATTCACGCCGCCTAGACACCAAAGGCGATAAGGGTGTGTTGCCAACCTGAGACCGGGATGTTACGCCTCGAGCAAAAGTAATTTTACCGGCTACCTTCCCCTTTGAATCGGAACACGTCAACGGCAAGCACTGACGTTATGGTGTCAGGAATAGGTATGGCGTTGGCACCAATCCGGGCGAGTTGCTGAGAAACTCGACCATCTGCTAGGATGTCTCGGTGTTAGTGACGGTAAGCCCGTTCCTCGTGTTGGTCCGGGCTTCTTTGCAGAATAGACCATCTGCTTTCCTGCCAGGAAGCTCGTAAAAGGCGGGCATAGGCTCAACGACACTAACACCTTGACATCTGAGTAGGCGGCAGAATCTCGCAGCGACTCATCCGGATTGGTACCACCGCCTTCCCTATTCCTGTCGCCATAACGTCATGACGTGTTCCAGTTCGGAGGGTAAGGTAGCCGGTAAACTTACTTTTGCTCGAGGCCTAACATCCCGGCCCCAGGTTGGCAACGCACCATTACCACCTTGGGTGTCTCTAGGTGGCGGTAATTTCTTACCATCAGGAAATCCGTCCGCTTGTTTGCCTTCCAATATCATAAAAAAGCCTATTCTCGCCTTTTACGAGCTGCCTAGCAGGAAGGCAGATGGTCTATTTTGCAAAGGAGCACGGACCAACACGAAGGAAAAATTTCGCCCTATTTTCATGTGACACCCTTCAACACGTCACATGAAAATAGCGAGCAAAAATTCCAAATCGATTTTAATAAATCAGTTTCTATTACACACTGCTATAGTCTATTTTAACGAACGAGTAATGTGTATGTCCCTCGCATATTTCCGATACTGACAGAGTGAGATATAGCATTATTTATTCATCTTGTGAAAAATTTATTCACTATTGTATAACTCAAAACCCACTAGTCGGACCATGATAAAACTAATATGGTACTATCTCGAAATCATGTTAAAACCTTGTTACGTTTCCCTGTTAGTAACTCTGCTTTTTATTCTCAATCATTCACTGTATGTGCTGTTAAAGCTGTGGAATGCTTTACCTGATAAAATTCGGGCCAGTGAAACATTATTTGTCTTTAAGAAACTACTAAAAGAGCACTATCTCTCACAAATTTGATTTTTTTTAATCGTCCTCTGTTTTTTCTTTGTATTTGTAGTTATGTATATAATTATGTATACTTATATATGTGTACATTATTTACGTAGGTTTATGTTCATGTATATCGTGTATATTATGTTTATCTATATATTTACATATTTGTTTACATATATTTATTATTATTTGGTTAAGTATTTCATAGTCAACAAATCGTGTATCTACACTTGTCTACGTTTATGTTTGTTTCTGTTTTTCCTTTTTACGGGTCAGCTGGTAGAAATCTCTGTTGCTGGAGATAAGCTCGCCTATTGTACTGTATTATATTTATGTTCATGTTTGTGATAACGTTTTGTGTACAATAAAGATATTATTATTATTAATATTATTATTATCATGACCTATCTTTCTAACAAAGAACCATCAAAATCCGTTGCAACTGGCCTAGTAATCGCGTAATAAAGATACCAAAAAATATACAGTCAAATTGAGAACCTCCTTTTTTGGAGTTGGCTAAGAATATTTGACGCTATAACTTTCCTTAAAAGCTCGTAAGGTTATTCTAATTGTAATTAACATACACAGATGTTAACCAAACAATTAATTTCGTTAATCGGTACTTGTGATGTTACCTTCGTTAAATTATACGTTACATATCGGAAGATTTCCCCGTATTGGTTCGGGCTCTTTTGCAGAAAATACCACCTGCCTTCCTGCCAGGCAGCTCGTAAAAGGCGAGCATAAGCTTACCGCACTAGCGCTGTAGGGACTCGTCATGTAAAAATATGAGCGAAAAAGTATTTTTTTTAACAAATATACGTAGAACAGTAAATTTTTTTGCAAAAATTTGCAAATAAAAAAAATATTTTTTATTGGTTTGCCGATAAATGCGAACATATAAGTCTTTCCTTCCTCAGAACAGTTTCAAACATTTATTTGTATTTATTTAGTATTTGACAACCGTTAGCATCTGTCAAAAATTCTTCAGACAAAAACATGGGACGGATTAGGTCAATTTTAGTTTTACAATATTTTTGGACAGTTCAAAAGACGACCATATTGAAAAAAATGCAGAGAAAACAGGAAAACCACATTTAAATTTTTCTACACAACTGTAATACTGTAATTAGTTGTCAATATCTGGCAGGAAGATGTCCTCCGCGCAGCCAGATTCAAATATATAATGCTACGTTATCTCAGTGTTAATCTATTCTTATAGTATAGGTATTAAAAATGCCAATTGTTCATACTTAAAGCACTTCGCAAGAAATGTTAAGTTCAAACCATTTGATAGAATACTGTGGCAATAAGCCTAGTATTAACTCTAATCCTGCATTCTGTGATACAGTGTTAGCGCTTTCCAACGATTCTGAAACTGTTCTCCGACAAACGTTTTCCCGCATGATGATTCGCCGACAAAATGTTTCGTTTATAAGTTTTTCATCGCCTCTGTGGTCTAGCGGTTCAGTTGTTAGACTTGATTGCTTGATGTCCTGGGTTCGAATCCCGGGTAGGCCGTCGGGCAACAAAAAGAAAACTGGATTTTTCCAATTTTCTAATAAAAAAAATGTTGCTCGGGATTGAAAATGTGCCCGGTAGGCGATAGGCTTGCCACCTATCACATTGTGGGACTTAGTGTCTTCGGCTAGTCGTGGGTGCCCTAGTTGTGCCTCTTCCTACCTCTTCGGGGATAGGACACCAATTTTCTCCTACTAACGTTTCGTAACAGAACGATTCTTATATGAGAGATTCGACGACAGGACTTTTCCTTTACGAATGTTTCACCTACAGAACGATTCTTCCTCGGGCAAATCGTCAATAGAACTTTCCACCAAACACGAATTCTTCGACACAGCTTATTTATGCACGGTTCTATACTAAACCTAAGGCTTTAAATTGTTTAAAGTTTAATGAAAAATGTTTACAAATGAAAGTAACTTTCCAACATAATTTTTAGAGAGGACAGCCGGGGCATTTTCTGCAGAAGTTTGACTAATTTGTTTTGACCTTATTTTACATACGTGTCGTGCTCTATGAATAAATCTGTTTTGAATTCTTAGGACTATTGAGGTGCTTGAGGTACATATGTTTCATTGTTAACATTTTTGTACACAGGCATACAGTTTGCTCTATATATAACGTCAATGTCAGCTATATTATTATAATAATTATTACGTTTAAAAAACAATAATTAAATATCCCTGGACAAGTTACACAAAGTGAATCATAATCTAAAGTTAGCAAATATAGTATAATATGTGTTAGTCAATGATACTGAAACATAGCAATACTTAAATATTTATCAGAACAAATTTCATAAGCTCGTCCTCATACAGACACCTTAATTCAAATGCCTGGCCCCGTCAGGAATCGAACCCGAGTCTCGTGGTTTGTCGGTGAAGTTAGGCGTATACGCTAGCCCCTCGAACAAAAGTAACAAATAGGTTAAATATAAATAAGAAACCGACATGTAAAATGAAACATATTTTTTAACATTAATTCAAGAAAATATAATGAATGTTATTACTCGTCCTTACACATTAATATTAAAATTTGGTGCCAATGTTTACCGATAAAAATTTTTTGCAGAACACGTAGACCTGTAACAGGATCCAAATATTCTTAAACTCGTGTTAGACAAGTAAGACTTTATGTAAACATATATTGGTGGGAGGGAGAAAACAATAGCAGCGTAACCTTTCGCTGAGCTGCTTTGCAGGTAAGAACGGAGGACAAAAAGTGTTATTGTCAGTGCGCTAGAGATCGCAGCGAGAGCCTCAGGTTTCGATAAGTCACATTGACATTTAAGTTTGAGTGATTACGAAAAGGTATTTCGAAAGAACGCAAGATGGCGTTCAGGTCGGGAGTCGTTTTCCTCGCGTGTTTAGTTGGTGAGTAGTTTTTTATTTGGAATGTATTTTCCGTTATGTTCGGTATGCCTCTTCAATTTTTCTTTATAACAGTAACTAGCGGCCCGCCTCGCCTTTCCACGGTTATGAAATATACATATAAACCTTACTCTTCAATCACATTATTTATTAAACATAACCGCATCAAAATCCGTTGCGTAGTTTTAAAGATTTAAGCATACAAATGGACATAGGGACAAAAAAAGCGACTTTGTTTCATACTATGTAGTGACATTGATATTTTATTGATATTGAGACATTGAAATAGAAAATTTATTTCACCTTGACCATAGAAGTGGTTTTTGGACACGCTTATTTCTAAATCTACTACCGGATCGGAACGCGGCCACACCCTAAGAAGATGAAAGAAACTTGGAAAACTTTTATAAAACAATATTTACATGTTTCGTAATTACCTACTCATTTAAGGAGTTTAATTATTTATGTTTTTGCTAAATTGGTATTTAGTTTAGTTTACTTTTACATGTGGGTTACTATGGTTTTTTGACATCTTTATTTCTAAAATATACTACCGGATTGGAACGCGACCACTCCCTTTAAAGATGAAAGAAGCTCGGAAAACTTTTTAAAAACAATATTTACATATTTGTACACAAATCTGTACACATTTGTTTTTAAAACAATTTTATTTATACTCATTTAGGGACTTTTTTAATTTTTTTGCTGAAGTGCTATTATTACTTTAGGTCACTTTCACATTTGGATTACTATTGTTTTATAACTAGTTGTTGCTTGCAGCGTCTCCCGTTCAGATATTTCGACTTATAATAGGAACATCTTATGCATAAAGAATTGGTTTTCGTACATCTTTAGGTCATAGGACGCCTTCATTCGCGAGCGCTAGGTATATTTCCATTTAATCTAGTCGTCCAGTGAAAACAAACAAACATAGATTCACATATTGAGCTTATATTATTATACAAAGATTAACCAATTATGATTGATTGAAATAATAGATATTAATTACGTAAAGTGTTACAAATTGTAATTTATTTTAATAAATAAATAATTGCCTCTATGGTCTAGTGGTCAAAGACTTGACTTCATGAGGTAAAGGGTTCGAATCCCGGGTCGGGCAACGAAGAGAAAATGTGGTATTTCCAATGTTCCAATAAAAAAAATGTTGCTCGGTTGCACCTACCACATTGTGGGACTTAGTGTCTTCGGATAGTCATGGGTGCCCTGGTTGTGCCTCTGCCTACTCCTTCGGGGATATGGGTGTGAAGATACTTATTTAATAAATACTATAGTGTTGATCATCTTCTAAAAATAGGCGCAACTAGTACTCGTACATTGCTTAATGGGTTATCAAATGTGAAATATTTCAATGTTAGTTAATTAGGTTTAAAACAATTAAAACAATCTAAGTTACAAAGTAATGTCATTTAATATTATCTGATTGGCACATTTTTGACATTAGCCGTTCATTTTTTGGAGGCTATATTTAGATTCAAGGTCACTGAAAGTTCCGAAAACTTGTAACCGTTTATTTTACATTTGTTAAATATAATTTAATTAGATTGTAATTATGTTCGTTAATTAAAAAAAATAATTGAGAATTCATAAATATAAAAGTATGTCGTGTTAGTTACACCGTTTATAACTCAAGAATGGCTAAACCGATTTGGCTAAAAATTGACGGGGAGGTAGCTTAGAACCAGGAGACGGAAATAAGATACTTTTTATCCCGTTCGACTTCGAGTCAACTACGAAAAACGACATTTTGATTTTTTCCAAAATATTTCTTTAATTCAATTCAAAATATTTCTGATATTAATTTATGAAAAACTAGCTGCTACCTGCGGCTTCGCCCGCGTTTTCACAGAAACCCGGTGTGCGATCGGGATTAAAAATAGCCTATATGTTAATCCAGGTCACAATATATCTGTCTTCCAAATTTCAGACAAATCCATTCAGCCATTCGAGCGTGAAAGAGTAACAAACATCCATACATCCACACTTACAAACTTTCGCATTTATAATATTAATAGGACTATTCTATGGATCTGGATAAACTTTCTATAACTGATATTGGTGATGAGACCATGATTGGTAAGGTAATACATAAATCGCTCCCCTGGTCTAGTGGACCGTGTAATAGCTTCAACAACATGAGGGTTCGGTTCGGTTCATATCGAGCCATGTTTCCATGTCATGCCCTGGATGAGATAAATTGGCAATAAGTTTGCCACTTATCACATTGGGGGACAAAGTAACTAACTTTTAGTTAATCGTCGATATCCTAGTTGTAGCTCTGCCTACCTCTTCGGTACTCTGCTTTATAAGATAGATATTTTTTTAGAAATCATTAATGAATGTGATACACAAATTGTCTTAAAATCGCAAGATTTTTTACAGGATGTGTTTATTTGACCCAATAGGATCTGTTCTCATCTATGTCAGCTGTATACGTAAATATCGGAAAAGGAAGCGGAATCACCATATGTATAGGAATAAATAAGTATGTTAAATAGGATTTTTTAGGAGAATATAGACAAACATCATTAGGACCGTGACTAGGTTTTAGTTTTGCAACGAATCGCCTGGCTTTGGACTGTCGTTTAGCTTATTCCAGCCGCCATTAGTGCTCACTGACATGACGATGGCTCTTCCGCTGTCGTATTCCGGTGTCGAAGGTCAGCCAGTAACCTTAGGCAGGAGTTGTATCACCATGTTGCTTGTGTAAAGGGTAAGGTACCTGGTTGACTTTCGCATTAGGCGTGACATCCCAATCACTGGATAGCTACGCACAATTAACGTCTTTGGTACGACGTTATGATGCTGGATATGGCACGGTTTTTCTTATCATCAGGAGAGCCGTAGGCTTATAGCAAACAAGCTCTTCTTACAATGACAAAAATATTCGATTCAGCCTATAAAATTTGGTCTTTAAAAGACACCATAGATATTATTTGTATCTTAAGTCACACTTCAATCACATTGTGTAAAGTACCGGTTACCCTACTATTTATCACAGAATACGACAACGACGAGCACTTTTACTATACCAAGTTTTCAAATATACTAGACTTTCGGATGCTGAAATAAAGGTTAAGAACAACAAGGTCATGTTTTTTTCCCCAGGACAAGTAACACAAATTGAATCTAATCCCAAAGTAAGCAAATTATATGCTTTTGTTATGGGTGTTAGTCAACGATACTAATACTTAGAAATACTTACATAGATACCAGAATAAATTTAATAAAAATCCAGACCCGGAATATATATTTGACTGTTTTACCCGTTATTAAACTTAACCGAGAAACGTGCAAGTGGCCCTTAATGTGTTAAAAGTTTAAGTTTAATTAAAAGTTCTGTTTGTACGATAATAGTATAAAACAAAGTCACTTTCCGCTGTCTGTCCCTATGTATATTTAGATCCAAGGGCGTAGCTAGGATTCTGTTCAGGGGGATAGATAAAAAATCTTGGGCTATATTGTTTTAATCATGGTTTTTATGATGTAGAAGGCGAGTTAAAAATTTAAATAAAAATATATTAACCAAAAATAACTTAACTTGGCAAATGTTTCTCGGTTTTATACAAAATATTTTAAAAACTCTACTTTTATCGCCTCTGTGATCTAGCGGTAAAGGTGTTTGACTTGATTTCATGAGATCCTGGGTTCGATTTTCTGGTCGGGCAACAAAAGAAAATGTGTGTTTTCCATTTTATAGCAAAAAAAATGTTACTGGATTTTTTTTGTGCCCTGTTGGCTTTCCACCTATCACATTGTAGAACATAATATCTTCGGCTAATCGTGGATACCTAGTTTGAGCCTCTGTCTACCTCTTCGAGGTAATGGGCATGAAGATAATCTCTAGTTCTTGCCCTTTGAATATTTTGACTGTTAAACCAACTTGAATACTCCACCGACATCCATCCTTAATAACAATGTCCGTTGAAGCGGTTTTCATTCACTCAGACAGTTGCAATTTTCTATGAACGCTCTTCTAAGGGGACGAGGTTGTGTGCCTCCCTTTGCTCGTAGGTCGCTACGCCCATGCTTAGATCTTCAAAACTATGCAACGGAGTTTGATGCTTTTTTTTAACAGAGAGAATTATTAAAGATGAATATATAACATAGGAATGCGTCCACTAGTGCGAAGCTGAGACTGGCTGCTAGTTTGCCAATATTTTTAAGGTTTTTTTTATTTCATATAGCAATTATTGCCTGCAAATTCTAAGATAAATATGCAATAAAGCCTGTAGCAAGAAACCGTGCCAGTTTCTCTGTTACCTAACCATAATACAAACGAAAGTTGTTCTAGAGCCAAATTTACAGTGTTTGCATTCATTACATATTGTTCTAAATTTAGATCATAAAATAACAATGCTGATGATATTGTGAAGATCGTCTTTGTTGCTAAAACTTTCTCGTTCCCGCGTGTTTTTGTCGTAAATCGCAAAGAAGCATACTTAATTATCCGACTAAAACTTTTCATAAAGTTAGTGATTTTATAAATAGCTGTTTCCTAATAATAAATTATGGTGTGATTGATTAAAACATATCTACCGTAGATCAGCTCAAAAGTCACGAAGTTGAACTGGAGCTGCGCACAGCTCAATTTGTTAGTGAAATATCTGAATTGAACCATATTTTAGTCTATTTTAGTCATCAATTCAAAACATTTTAATTGAAACGTGAGCTACGCTGACTTGAGCTGCAGCTTTAAATCAAATATTATGTTATCTGTTTGAACCGGTTCACAGCTGATACTTACCTCTATGTGGTTACTTCATCATCCTTTTTATCTTGATTTTTCTTCTCCTACTTTAGTAATACTACAACTTTAATATATTGTATTTTAAACATGTTTAATAGTTGTTTATGATATTTTTTTAAATAATGAAACAGTAACCATGAAATTAAACTATTATTCAACTATTTTTGATTATTGAAAAATAGTAAACTAATATTAAAAAAATCTTATCTTCGTGGGTAGCGGGTTAGTCATATCAGTAGATCTTAATCTATGTAATATAGGTCACCTAATGATAAAAACATACGTGCCTAGACACCAAAAATGTTAAAGAAACATTACATATCTTGTAATTATATTGGATATATGACATATAATGAAGATCTAGTTTTCTTTTTTATATTATAATACCGCAAGTTTTTTCACATTATGACAAGGAAAAAAACACGTCTTCTACTGGTAAGACTTGCTCGTATTGATATACCAAATATGTCAAAGGTGCGTTTCTATCTAAATCTAGAGTGATAAGCGTGCTTTATAAGTTAGATATCGACTACTCTCTTTAACAGAATAATATAAAACACAACAATCTTCACAACCGTATCGTCGCAAAGGTAGGCAAACATATAAGCAAGGTACCCACGATGAAAGTCTATAGTACTTTAGTCTCATGACCGAATGCCAATTGGTCACTTAGCCAATCCCAAGCAACGATGTTTTAAAAAAACATCTTTTGAGTTGACCGACCGGGGATCGCAGATAAGACCAACCCCAGACCACTAGACCACAGGGGGACTATGTAATGCTATGTAATGTCGACAGGAAAGAGATGGTAGTACAAATCTGGGCGGACTATTGCAAAACTCAACCACCCACTCTCTGTGATTACGCTAGTGCCTAGCGGAATAATTAGAGTACCACTAGCATGCATGCGATGGGGTCATCATAACCCTGGGATAATCGATTTTATAAACTTTAATTATTTGATACTAAAACTCTAAACTAATTAATCTAATAATTTAGAACCTTATTCTTCGCACCGCAACACGTCAACGGTAAGCGCTAACTTTATGGCAGCAATAATGGATAAGGCAGTGGTACCAATCCGGGCAAGTCGCTGCAAAACTCTACCAACTAGTCTGATGCCACGGTGTTAGTGACAGTAAGCCTATGCTTGCCTTTTACGAGCTGCCTGGCAGAAAGGCAAGTGGTCTATTCTGCAAAGGAGCCCGGACCCACACGGGAAAAAGTGATTAATTTATAAAAAGAGAAATATTGAGCTTATCTTTAATATTCTGTTTGTCTAGTTTGAATCTATATTGTCGCAGACTTAACTATAATATTCGAAGTGAAAACTTCTTTAGCGACGTTGTGATCTTTTTGTGACTAGTTGATGTTAACTCGCGTCCGGACACGTGACCTGTTCGAAAATCCGTGAGACGGATGGAGGTTCAAACCACTGTACGTTGTCGCCGCGTTTCATACTGTGGTTTTTGTTACGCTTCCGGTATATCTTCTTAAAGCTTGAAGGTCTCGTGAGATGCTTGTGATATACAATTTTTTGTATAATAAAAGAAAATATGAATGGTTTTGTGTGTGGTGCGATATATATGTTTTTGTTCTAAAACAAAATCAATTAAGTGAATGTTGTAAATTAAGACATAAATGATAGCAAGTATCTTCACGCCCATATCCCCGAAGAGGTAGGCAGAGGCACAACCAGGGCACCCACGACTAGCCAAAGATACTAAATCCCACAATGTGATAGGTTGCAAGCCTATCGCCAACCGGGCACATATCCTATCCCGAGCAACATTTTTTTTTATTAGAAAATTAGAAAAACCCAGTTTCTTTTTGTTGCCCGACCCGGGATTCGAACCCGTGACCTCATGCAGTCAAGTCCAACAACTGAACCGCTAGACTACAGAAGCGATAAATGATAGTACCTTTATATTAATATCATATACTGAGAATTAAAGTAATTTTTGCAAAATGTTTAACTAGCCATGCTAAAATATCAAAAATGATATTAAAGTTTTTACTACTGTTACTTAATACTTACTACTATATATATAATATATACTTATACTTCTAGAGTCTGACCTGTCTATTTTCTTTACTCATTTGAGTTGCTTTTACTGCTAATAGTCCATTAAGTCGAAATTATATTGAGGTACTTAACTACATTATTACGTCACATCGTTTAATGAATCTTATGACATAACGTAATTATGAGCACAGAGATTTATAGAAGTTAAAGATGATTGATTTGATAGTATGAAGTATTAGCTATACTTCATATAAACCATGTATTTTTTTAATTTGTCGCTTTCTGGGACAGACTAAGACCTTTTGGGCCATACTGCCTTTTCTTCCGTATTATTAAGTTATCTCACTGGTTGTTTATTTTCAACGAATGTCTCACATTTCTTGTAATAAATTCATAATAAGTCATATCAGGGTTCAGAAACTTAGTATCTACGGCTAGACGTGGATAGCGGTTGGATTTCTTTTAATCTTTTTGGGGATACGAGCGTGAAGATCGTTTCCTTTTTCTTTCAAATTATATCAAAATCAATAAAACCACACCTTAACATCACCCAATTAAGACTACGTCCCGTATTAATATTCTGAATATTGGTAATGAAATAAACAGGAAGCGCAAATTGAACTCAATGTGAACAACTCTTAATAAATAATGCACACACGTTGGACAGGAAACATTACTGTCTATGATCTATGTCCCGTTTATTCGCGGCAATGGCATTCTCTTTCTTCAATGTCGATTAACATAATGTATCAATAATTACATCGTTTAATAGATCGTTGTAAATGTCTTCTGTATCATTGCACTTGTCTAGTTTTTATAAGTATTAATCTATATCATATTTTTTTTTCATAATAATGATAGATATTTCCCGAATTTTGACGTGAAAATGGTACACATTTACACAGTTTTGCAATTATTATATTAGAATGAATTTTTATATTTATAGTTATAAAAAGCTTATATTTGTAGTAATAAAAAAAAGTCGTCGTAGTAAGAAGCTAGCACAGGTTAAACAGGCCATTTCCAAGAAGACCACGGCTGGTAGACTGCTGCACAGGAACTTTTCCGGTGGGGATTCACCGTCATAATGACTCTGCTATGTTCTGGTCCGATGATAGGGTTTTCGGTAGTTGTTAGGCCTATAGGGTATGTATAGTAGGCCTAACATCCCGGCTACAGGGCAGCGACGCACATATAACATATATCTTTAGACCAGGGCTGTCTCTTACCAACAGGAAGGTCGTGTGCAAATTGAAATTCAAAATTATATTTATTTCACGTTAACCTACAAGAGGCAAAACGAATTCCCGTAGGAGAGCTGCACAACTTTATACGTGGGCGTAGCTTCGGGCAACTTTTACTACATAACAATATTATGAGTGCGAAAGTCTGTCTGTCTGTTACGCTTTCAATGCTAAATTGTTGTACCAATTTTGATGAAACTTTATGCATATAGTTTAACACCTGCATTCAAACATAGGTATTTTTTTTATAAAATCAATCTCCAAAAGATAGTAATGGGAGATGAAAGCTTATACGAAAATATATTCTACATTTAAATCCAAATAAATTAATTTAATTTACACGTTTCCTCAAAAAAATGTATATGTATTATGGATATATTTAGGGGTTTTTGGCTTCCGGTAAGTTCAATTCATTCATAGCGCACTATTTTGCCCGTTTTATCACGTCATAATACGTATACATTTGTTGACGGAAAACTGCAAATTAATTTATTTGGATTTAAGTATGGATTTCCGCAAAGTAACGCCTTCATCTATCAATATTCTACACTATTAAAGTTGCGGGAAATTTCACAATACTCTAGAAATACACAAGATTTGCATATTTTATTAGTGGTAGCTACTATATTAATATTGTCGCCTCTGTGGTCTATCAGTCCAAGTGTTAGACTTGACTGCATGAGGTCCCGGGTTCGAATTCCGGGTCGGGCAACAAAAAGAAAATTTGGATTTTTCAATTTTTTTAAATAAAAAAATGGTGCTTGGGATTGTATATGTGCCCGGTTGGCGATAAGCTTGCCACCTATCATGTTGTGGGACTTAGTCTCTTCGGCTAGTCGTGGGTGCCCCGGTTGTGCCTCTGCCTACCTCTTTAGGGATATGGGCATGAACATACTTTTTTTACAATATTAATTATATAAAATTTCGTTTCAGTTTTAACATCATCTGCCGTGCCAAAGACAGTTAAAAGAAAACCAGCAAACCCACCAGCTCGAACTATTGCTGATTCAGACCGCGATGCTGAAATCACCAACTCCTGCCCAGAAGACGGATTCTTCGCTGATGCTGAACAGTGCGACAAATACTATGCATGCAGGTAATTTCATTTATTCCTTAAACTTTTTTCTACAGTTTTAGCGGTAGGAAACTTCAATACACTTTAATATAATACTATGAATGTGATGTAAGCTAGACAGGTCTGTCAGGATCGTGAGGTTTGGCACTCGATACTCTCTGCCTACCCCGTAAGGGATTTAGCGTGAAGATATGTATGTATGTATATGTATTATTATAAAAACAAATTGCTACAAAAATGACTAACAAAACCAACAATATCCATCAGCGTCACCTTAGTGCAAATATACATAATATTATTATAAATGCAAAATTCTGTCAGCTTGCTTACTTCCTTACTTCTGTTGCTTACTTGCTAAAATTTGATATGCACATATCAAAAAATCCGAGTTCAAACATCGGCAATTTTTTCAAAAACCAACCTTCAATTTACTATAATATTGGATGACGGTTTGTATGAAAATCATATCTATTCTACGCAGACAAAGTAACGGGCAAATAGCTAGTTTTTAACAAATAGAATTAGTTGCCAGTTTTATACAGGAGTTTGTGAAACCTTAAAAAGAAGATTCCCTTGGCCTTCTTACAGATTAAAAAAGCTGATTAATCAGTAAACGATTAAGTGGTATTTTGGCGCCATTGCGCCGTTATTATGAATTTCATGTTTATTTTGATTGAAGTTAGTCAAATTGGTATCTTTTTTAAAATTTGTTCAGTAAAAGTGAACAATTTAAATAATTAAGCAAAATAAGCGTATCATGTATTTTCTCGTTGCCGCTAAATATAGTGAGCTTGAGTAATGAGGCCACCGCTTTACTCAAGACCCTGACATAACTTTCTTTAAATAGTAGTAATTTAATTCAACTTGACTATTGGCAAATTCTAACTGTAGTACCAAAATTTAAAAAAAGAAAAGAAAAGGAGTCAGTGACCTTTTTATAAGACGACAGTTTGTTTTATCTGTACTTATGACCTTTGATAACTATTTAAGGCCACTGCATTCATTGTTAGTAAACATATAAACCGTTTATTAGGTAAATAAGCTCTGTATTTAGAGTTTAACGACATTTGTACATATGAATTTGGCATTATCCTTATTTGATCACGACTAAAAAGGTTAAGTTGTTTGCGAACACTTTGTTATTTGACAGCAAATGACTAAGCTTTTAGTGGCATTCTAACAAATTATCCTTTGTTCGTGATAAATCATTTGAGATGTATAAAAACTGTTAAACCAAATTGGGTTTTTGTCCCGTTATTAAATGTTTGCATGCAAGTGAATGCAACATTTAAGTGATAAAAAATTGAATAATTTATTTTGCAAATGTATCACTGTTTTAAAAGATACCTACAGCAAAAAGCAAACGACTTTCGTCCATAAAAAAGTAAAGTAAATGTCAATTCCCTCTTAGCCTCGTATACTTCTGGAAAGAGATTTATTTATAAAGCACATATTGACATTCTCGTTTTAAATATACAGTACCTGGATATTTTTTTAGCAAACACTCATTGACTTCGTGTCACTTAATAACGCCACCTGCTGGAACAACTTTATTGCTCACAAAAAATAGTATTATTATTGGTCAATAGATGTCAGGAAGAGTCATATTTTTCAATTTAAACACGCATAAAATTTTCAGTTTAAACACGAATAAAATGACATTTTCTAAAAATAATACCTAGCTAGATCGATTTATTGCCCCCGAAACCCCCTACATACCATACCACATTTCATGAAAATCGTTTGAGCCGATTCCGAGATTCCAATTATAGAATAGAATAACTCTTTATTGTGCACCAAAATACATAAAAAATAATACATTAAAATAAACTATAGATATTATGTATTTATATATATATATACAAGAATTGCTCATTTAAAGGTACCTATAAGATATATCACATTCTAAAAACAGCAACATAGAGAATGTAGGCGATAGATTTGACGATTGGTCAATCACTCTGGCCACTGGACAGTGACGCATCTACAATATCTATGGTATCTATAAGCAAGGGTTATTTCTTACCAGGAGTGCCTTGTACTTGTTTGTTCTCTTAACATATGAACAAGTCTTTTATAGCTAACAATATGTTATGCTATTTTATGGCTAATGTGAACTATATTCTAGTTATGTCAGAAGTAGGAGTTAAAATTCTTTTTTCCAAAGATACGAGAAGTTGATATTGCTTCTTAGACGCCTAAATAATTCCAAAATACCTACTTACTAGTCAAAGATTGAATTTACTATGCCGAACAAACACACGGCTCCCCTGATGATAAGAGACGACCGTGGTCTACAGACACCACAGATGTTTAAGGTGCATTGCTGCCCTGTAGCTGGGGTGATAGGCCTATTCAGCAAATATGCCGGCTGCTCTCCCTACCCGGACCAGCACGGGGAAATGTTTTCGTCAATATTTCACAGGTGGTAGAGTGCTATGTGGCTACTTTCCCGGGTAGGGATCTACCACTTTACTTATTTGTACCACCACAATGACTATCATATTCCGGGTTTGAGGGTAGGGTGGACAGTAGACTTACTCAATAGGAATTCCTTCCCGGCCTTAGAATAGCAAGGCACCTTTCACATCTATGGCCTTAGGATAGCAACGCACATGTCACATCTATGGTGTGTATTGATCACGGTTGTTTATTACCACCAGGAGAGCCGTGTGACCTGTAACAAAAAAAGGCATCAGCAAGGTTTTTCTAATATTATTATAGTATTTGTGTGGACCTTTTTCTAGATAAAGGCAAAATGGCTACTTTTGGCTTGTTTTTTTACAGCGAAGGGAATGCGGGAAAAAAAGCATTCCCTTTTTCTTAGTTTGCTGGTTTAGTTTACTTGTACTAAAACACATATCAACTATTTCAGAGATGGACAAATAACAGAGAAATTATGTCCTGATGGTATGGTGTTCAATGACTACAGCCCAGAAGAAGAGAAATGTGACCTGCCCTTCAACATTGACTGTTCTCAGCGCCCTAAACTTCGTAAGTAATGAGTATATATTTTCATTTATTCTTTTAATAATTAACAAGAAAAATACAGAGTTTTGGCGCCATCGAGAGAAAAGATGGTCGAATTTTTTTTATAGTTATTGTATTTCGTGTTAATTTTGAGTGAAATTAGTCAATTTTGGTGGCATTTTCTACAATTTTGTTCAGTGAAAGTGCACAAATTAAATAATTATGAAGAAATTAGCGTATCGTATGTTTCCTCGTTGCCGCCAAAACTCATTACATGAGCTTGTGTAAAAAGGCCACCGTTTTACTCAAGAGCCTGACATGACTTACTGACGACTTATGACTAATTATAATTGATATAAAATACGATGAAAATTTCTACTTGACTGATGGCAAAATACTAACGAGATTGCCAAAACTTAAAGAAAGAAAGAAAGAAGAAGAAGAATACAATTCATAAACCAGTTGACAGATTTTTAAGTCCTTAATTAGGTTTTCCTTTTTGGTCTACTGTTAAAATTAATTGCCATTTTGGATTTTCAATGGATAGTAGCCGAACTTTCTAGTGTGGACTAGTGAACGAATTGAATTTTTTAATTTAAATTTAAAAACATCCGTTTTACACATGAACGCGGCTACAACAAAACATAATGAAGTAATATAATATATAATAAAAATAAAGTGCGGATATAAACTTGTTTAGGCGAATCAACAAAAACGGTTTCGGGTTTCAAACTTTGTGTTTTAATACTAAAGATTATCTTGTATTTTTTAATATAGTTTAACAAGCTGCGTATGTACTGCATAGGAGCATATGATTAGTTGTTTGTTGTTGTTTTTTAATTTTATCCCAGTCGGGGAAAGGCAAAGGATCTGTGTCCATACAGCCACGTCTTCGGTATTAATAAATATTTTTCTTGTTATATATTTTCAAATTAAGTCTTCCGTATTAATTATTTATTTCAGTCATTAGTCACTATTTACACAGTCTTGTCTGGGTCTTGAGTAAAACGGTGGTTTCGTTACACAAGCTCGTTTATGAGATTTGGCGGCAGCGAGGAAATTCACGATACACTGATTTCTTCATGACTATTTCATTAGTGCACTTTCACTGAACAAAATCAAACTAATTCCCACCTAAATTAACCAATTTTACTCATATTTTACACTAAATTCAATAATTGTGAAAAAATTACGACCATCTTCATTCACGATGGCGCCAAAACTCCGTATATGATTAGGCGGGAACAGACAGCTACATCATCATTGCACAGATTATCTGACGTTGACAGCTACTTCTTCTTCTTTTAACGTTCAAACGAAACGGCGTGAACAAACTTACGGATAAACTCTACAAGAAGTAATTTACTTAAAAAAATATTTTTTAGTAATTCCATGTCGGCAATGTATGTATTTGTATGTAAATTCTATCTAACAACGTCATTAAGTGGTGTCATTTGTCCAGTGGTATTTATTATTGACATTTATAAAATTAAGTGTTGCATTTTTAAACATCAAATAAACATTTAAAATTTTGTAATGGTTAAAGCCAAGAACTCTGCAGTTAAATATTGTAGTTAATTTTGCTTCTTTAAATGCCAGCAGCGTATTTAGCGATGACATTAGTAAGGCAAATTGCTGTAGCCTCTTAACTATTTCACCTTTCCAATTTTTTGCCATCAAATAAATAAAAGAATGTAAAAAATAGTTGCATTTTTTTAATAGTTTATCACGCCTAAAGTAATTAACGGATTTGCAAAAAATTTGGTATTCAAGTACAGTAGTACTATTTAAATTATGCGCTTCGGCTAAATTCGTGAAGCTTCGGAAATCCGAATGTATTTTAAAGATATAGAGTTGTTATTACACATAATTAATCTTTTCGCATAAATTTTGATCAGGTCAGCCAATTTAAAAATAAAAGTATAAAGTGTAAAAAGAATAAAAAGTGTAAAGCCAAAGCGCATATTTTAAAAAGTAGTACTGTACTGTATAATTGACTGAGTAGTTATTATACCTGCCCTTTTGTATTTAATTCGCGTAAAAAGAACGTTTCGTTTAATGAATTAGTAATTGTAATCTTACATTTTGTTTATAGATGGCGTTTTAATAATACATATCTGCGGGAAGCGTATAATTGTTTGCCAATTCTTTGCAACTCTTCATCAATTTCTTGATAATGATCCATGTTATTCTTACGTATTGCCTGGCAACATAACAGTTCTATTCGACGCAAAGGTTTCGGACCAACACAGGGGAGTTTTTAGCAAAGTAATCGTAAGAACTGGAACGTTCGGTACTTTTAAAGTAAATTTATATTTAAAAAATGCAGTGCTGACGATTTATCCGCATATCTTTGACAGGTACATTAACATTATAGAGGCCGAATCTGCAGCAAAAGTATTAAAGTATAAAAGTATAAATTCAAAGCCTAAGCTCAAAGCTCAAGCCTAAAGCTCATTTGCAACAATGGTTACATTTGTATTGAAATATTTTTCCGTGTTGGTCCAAGTCTTCTGGGTAGAGTAGACG
>NJDC01001276.1:381510-406555 GCA_002245475.1 Calephelis virginiensis
GTAATCGTAAGAACTGGAACGTTCGGTACTTTTAAAGTAAATTTATATTTAAAAAATGCAGTGCTGACGATTTATCCGCAAATCTTTGACAGGTACATTAACATTATAGAGGCCGAATCTGCAGCAAAAGTATTAAAAATTCAAAGCTCAAAGCTCAAGCCTAAAGCTCATTTGCAACAACGGTTACATTGGTATTGCAATATTTTTCCGTGTTGGTTCAAGTCTTCTGTGTAGAGTAGACGCCTTTATCTTCCTAGATCTTCCATCCCGTCAGGCAGCTTATAATAGACGAGCAAACGTTAAATGAACCCGAAAGACCACTGGTGGTAGAGTGCCATGTGAGACCGGACTGGAAAAGAGCCGCTACAACCTCGGCCACAAGAAGACTACACACTTGTAACATCAATGGCGACTACAGTCCACGGTTATATATTACTTACTTACTTATCACAAAAAAAGTCAACAAATTTTGTTCATGTCAGCTTTTAAATAAAGGAAACTGCAACGAAGTCCATTCATTTAGGAGTTATGATGACATATATATACACAGACTCGTCAAACTTGTGACACCCCTCTTTTTTCGTTGTGCATTTATAACTTACATTGCATAATGAAAATCTTATATATAAATATTAATCTCAACTTCCCTTGGTCATCGCTACACCAATGTCATTAATTCTTCTTTTTTCCTGTACTAGTTATTATTATAAAAATGTTAATATGAAAAAAAAGATTATCATAGTTATGACAGCACAGCGTCTGTCGGCTCAGCTAGTGTTTCATAATAAGTAATCACTCAATTAAATTTTGTTGCTTTGTACTTAGCCATTTAATTACGCCGATCGTTCGAATAAGCATTCTATGTTAATAATGGTAAATTAACCCAGTTAGATAAAGGTTAGATCACACTAGAGCGCCTTCGCCACGTGCTTGCCATTTTAATACAACGAGTCGCATCAGTATTATAATGGTAAAGGTTATTTTGCTCAGAACAACTTTCCAATCTCAAGGGAACAGAGGCCTTGGTGCGAAGTCGTCGGAATTTATTCAGATAACAGCTCTTATTATTGGGTAAATTTAATATTATAGCGGATAAAGTCGTTTAAAGGTATTGGCAATTATGGTAATACAATTTTTTTGTCCAGGAAAAAAATGTTGGGCAAATTGTCAGTGTAGATAAGTTTAAGAAATAAATAGGAAATGGGTATTTCCGCATACACATATACGAGTGTCTGCAAATATTCGTCCTTGGATTAAAATGTCGTTGTTTTAATAGTTCGAATATTTCATACATATTTTATGTACGATGAAACAACTACAAATGCAGACATGTGATAAAAGTAAGATTTATTTTATTTATATTTCAAGTATGATGAATTTTAAGTCGATTTTGAGGAAAGGAGGAGATTTAATATTAGACTCCATATCTATGTAGGTAGGTATATATATGAAAGAAAGCCGTGGTAGTTACACTATTTATAACTCAAGAACGGCTAATCCGATTAGGCTGAAAATTGACGAGGTAGCTTAGATCCAGGAAAAGGACGTAGGTTACATTTCATCCAATTCGAAAGCGAGGAAACTAGGAAATACATACTAAACGGGTGGAACGAAGTTCGCCGGAACAGCTAGTTTTTTATACATGTTAATCGATTTCTTCATTTATTTTAAACCGATTATATTTTTTTTACCTAAGAGAGCGCAGTTTCGAGATGATCCGGTTGTCATCAAGTCTGGATCCTATAAGAATCATAGATCCTAGGGTAATAATTGAGAAAAATACTCATTTTTTTGTGTACGTAGATGACTAACTCACTTAAATCGAAATCGGTTGTTTGCAGTTTTTTTAGTTTTGGCAATATTTATATTTACCAATATCTGTTGGTAAGAACGAAAGATATATTTTCTCGGAATAAAATGTTGACCCGTGCTATAAACTAAGGCAGAGGTACAACCAAGGCACCCACGACTAGCCGAAGACACTAAGTCCCACAATGTGATAGGTGGCAAACCTATCGCCAACCGGGCTCATTTCAACATTGCAACATTTTTTTTAATTAGAAAATTGGGAAAATTCAATTTTCTTTGTGTTGGCCGACCCGGGATTCGAACCCAGGACCTCATGCAGTCAAGTCCAACACCCGGACCGCTAGACCACAGAGGCATTGTGTACCTATTAGAAACTACTAATAGGTACACAAAGGTTGCTTAAAATCCGTTCAGTGGTGTTTGCGTGGAAAGTGAACAGACAAACCGACAAAAATTTTAATAATCCTTGTTTTTAGTTCAAAGCAATAATTCTTCTCAAAAAAGTTCCATGTACAGTTTTTGATTTACTAATATTATTATGATAATGTGCAGAAAATAATTTAGTTTTATTACTAGGTATTTTATTACAATATGTAAAAGATAAATTATAATTATTTATAAAAAAGGAAAGTGAATTAAGCATATCGTTTATATCTCATTAATGGTTGAAACAATTATAACGACATTTGATTTAGATTTATCGGAACTCGGATATTAAAAACCAAGTTTTTGTCAAATAATTGAAATGGCACAAAACGGGAGGTGCTAAGTTTAACAGATGGAGTGGTTATGATAATTTTATATCGTTTTGAAACATAGTGATTAGTAGAGACTGTAACTAGTTAAGAATTGATTAAATTGGTTGAGCAATACTGCTTGTGGTGTTTAATCTGCAAAGTTTGAAAGTTTATAGTTGCAATATTTGTTAAACCAAGTCAATGTAGGTATCCCTATCTCTCTCCTTTCGTTATGCGATATCTTGCGCCATTGGTGCAAATTACTTTTAAAGTTTGTTTTCTCTTGTTTTTGTTAAAATTTATGTTGACTTCTGATTATGCGTACGGATAAGTACTAGATAATAATACTGATAAGTATGGTATCAAATAAAAAGGATTTATTAGGTGTGATAAAACGGTAGGCATGTCTAATTTTGTAACTTTTTACTATGTAGTTACTAATATATCGTCATTACTCGCTATTGTCGTATTCTATTTTTAGGTGTAAGTAAAGCCTTAATAGATTGTTTTGAAAGCAATTTTACACTAGGTTTCCGTACTGAGGAACAATTAAGATTTGAGCTGGATTATACAAAATTTGTATAAGGTCAACAGACTAGGTTATCGCCTACGTAAACCTATATTACTATTTTTTAAAAATAAAAAGTATGCAATTGAAGAATATGCAATTTTAAATATTTTTTATAAAAATGACATATATGTATTAATTATTAAGGTATGTATATTTTAGCACTTGTCCCGTGTTTCAAATTCTGATTTTTTTTTCTTATTAAAAGTAAGATGAATGATGTGACTTTTTTCCAAGTACGGGACTAAATAAAAAAAACTGAGGGAAAAATATGGCCATTATAAAATGTGAATTTTATCTGGCATGACGAACTCATTTAATAGTATCGCATTACCGACGTAATCGGTAAAACAAGCATTAAAAATTTCAAAACAGAAGATGAATCCTCGGTATCTCAAATGCATTGGCCAGCAAAAAATGAAAGAGTGCAGGTTTAAATTCTATCTGAGGTAATTCTTTTCTGTATTTAAAATTGTTTTAATTTTATTCCAGAAACACCCATTCCTGCTACCCACTGTCCCCGTCAAAATGGATACTTCTCACATGAAGACGAGAAAGAGTGCGGGAAATTCTATTTCTGCGTTGACGGCAAGTTCAACATGATCACATGTCCAGATGGTCTGGTGTATAACGAGAAGACTGGTATTTGCACATGGCCTGATGAAGCTAAAAAGAAGGGATGTGGTGCTGCAGGTATTATTTCCTTATATCTATTCTTTTTGGTAGATGATCCATGTTGAAAACGACTTTTACTTTTATGATAATGGAAGGCAAACAAGCAGACGAATTTCCTAATGGTAAGAAATTCACGCCGCCTTGAGATACCAAAGGTGGTAATGGTGCGTTGCCAACCTGAGGCCGGGATGTTAGCTCTCGAGAAAAGTAGCCGGCTACCTTACCCTCCAAACATGAACACGTCAACGGCAAGCATTGGATATTATGGCGGCAAGAATAGGTAGGGCGGTGGTACCAATCCGGGCGAGTCGCTGCGAAACTCTACCACCTAGGACACTTTCATTCATCCGTTTAACCCGTACCAGGAAAAAATAATAATTCATCATTCGTGTACTTTGAACACTGTTTATTTTCGTTTATTGAACTGTATTTGTTACAATGATTAGTTATTTATTTAGTTAAAAGTTATTTTTCTATATTTTCTTAATAATTCTTGACAGGAATTCTGTTAGCAATTTGTTTGTGAGAAGTTATTAATTTATTAGGTTTAATATAAAATATTTTTCATCCGTTAAATAGATGGACAAAGGTTGTTTCTAAGAGGGGCTTAGACTATTTGTTCATGTCCATTAGAACAAATCTATAAGGAAGATATTTACATCTTAAAATAAAAAAAAAAGCTTTTGGACATACTAATGTGTGTGAAGCTGGCTCAGTCAAAGTTCTAATGGAGGGAAGGTATAGAAAGTAAAACCTCTTTAAGGTGTGCCACATACAAGTGGCGGGATCCCGTTTTGAAATTTCGTAACGAAATTTTACCCCGTACAAATCCAAACATATTCCCTACGAAAAAAAATACTGTGTGTGGTTGCTTCATAGATTTGTACGGATTCGCTACGTTCGAAAATTTTAAAGTTCCGTTTCGAAATTCCGAAAATATGTAGCGGGCGTAAAAGTGGTTAGTATACCTACCACACCCGGGCATCGTCAAATTATGACTTCAGATGGAACTATTTTATGAAGTAAATATAGTTAAACGATTAAAAAAACCTGAAAATAATTTTGTACATGTTTCTATCTAAATGCTTGGGTTAAGTAGGTACCAATAATATATTTTTTTATAAACAGTAAATTTTTGGCCGCACTCAAAGACATCAATTATCTTTTAATCAGTCAAGTCGACATTTCCATAAAAAAACGACGGCTTGCACTGCGGGAGTGCAGGAAGAAGTGAAAACTTGAATAATAACGTTGTGTATTTTTGATATTTTGAAATGGTTAGGGAATAATTTTGCACGAATTGCTTTATTTGTCAGTATGAAAGCACTATCATGTATGTGGTAGAATAAAATATTCATTTATTGCGCTATCGTACACAAACATGACAACAAGAACATACACGCAAGCGCCCTTTTCGATCAGTAGGGTTACTCTTGAAGAATCTCGATATCATGCGAATTGGAAATTGGAATCGTATATGTCACTTTAGGTACTTTTGAACACAGTATAAGGGGATTATTAACATAAAACAATTTACTATTTACTATTAACTAAATGTCAATAATTCGCCAGAATTGTGTTCAGGAGTACCTAAAATGACATATTCGATTCAAATTTCCGATAATGCATGAATCGAGCGTCGAGAGTAACCCTACAGGTCAGTTGTCCTGACGCGAGTTTAGAAGTTTTTACCCATTCCAAAAAAAGTGCGCAACTTCGCTAAAGAAGTTTTCACTTCAAAAACTTGAATAATTATCTAGTACTAATTTGTTTATAATTTGCAGAGGTATTCCAATTCGACTGTCCACCTGTGAACGAGACATTTGGTTTAACACACCCACGTTACGCCGACCCAGAGGATTGCCAGTTCTTCTACGTGTGCATCAACGGACACACTCCTCGCCGCTCCGGATGCAAGCTGGGACAAGCTTTTGATGACGTTAACAAAAAATGTGAATGGGCGAGAAAAGTACCAGAATGGTTAGTAGTTTTTAATACATGTATTACCTACTCTTGTAATAATGCTGCCATTTGATCGCCTCATTGCCTTGTCGCCCCGAATGGCAAGGTGTAGGTTCAATTTTTTTATGATATTGGAAGGAAAACAAGCAGATAATTTCTTGATAGTGAGAAATGCATTTCGCCTAGGCCTAGAGAAAAATTAAATATACCGCCTATCTTACCATCCAAATTGACTGCACTGATGTTATGGCGGCAGGAATAGGTAAGGCGGTGGTACGAATCGCGGCGATTCGCTGCGAAACTCTGCCACTTAGTAGTACGCCACGGTTTCAGTGACTATAGGCCTGTGCTCGCCTTTTACAAGCTACCTGGTAGAAAGGCAGATGGTCTATTCTGCAAAGGAGCCCGGACCAACACGGGTTTCGATTTCCGAAAGATGTCTATATGTCTGATATCTGAATTTATTTCAGTATGTACCTATTTAATTATTAAAATGTATAAGAATTGTAGACTAACACCTATAAAACAAGCAAATAACAGACTTAGGTAATTTCGGGTTAGATTCAAATTGTGTAATTCACGCAGATATTTTTACCATTATTTATTTATTTATCTTACTTAGAAATTCTCATTTATTTATATAAATCGAACGTGTTTCTGTTTTAGTTTGACGAAATATTGCTTAAATTATAAGTTTCAATTTTTCTGAATACCAAAACTAAACACAGTAGCTTAGTATTTTGAGGTAACGTAGCCCCCACTACATAACTTTTAGGTACAGCTCATTATTTGCACTTTTAGGCGATATCGAGAATATGGACATTTCTTTATTGAGCTTTATCACTGTATCTAGACCGCTGTTAGTTACACCTATTGGATATTGAGAATATTGACATTTCTTCATTGAGCTTTATCACTGTATCTAGACCGCTATTATTTAAACCACGTGTTACTGTAAAACTGTTGGTGATATTTTAGAAATGTCAGCGACTTTGTTGTTATTAGTGGTAAATATTCGTCAAACAGAATTAATATTTCATATTATTGGCTGTCGGCGAAGTGTTAAAGTTATCACTTGATGATAATTATTTGTATATACTCTGTTCAACCACAAACATGTCAGTCGTAGTGTTTAGTGAAGGTTTATGTTACACTGGTTTACATTTTCATTATTTACAGAAGTTCTAAACTGTATTGGTGTTAACATTAACTTTAATCTTAGTCCACTCTAGTAGTGACACTATGATGGCTAAACAAGGAAAAACAACATATTTTTTTTTCGCACAAACTGAACGGGTGGAACGACACTCGCCGGGACAGCTAGTTAATGACAAAAACATAATCAAACGCGAATCGAATTAAGTTTTGTATTTAAAATAGTATAGCCAGTAATAGAATATCAAAAAGTTTTAATAAAACGAAAATACTTAGAAATTCATTACTGAAATAATTTACTATTTAAAAGGTCACTTTGAACCGACCATCATAGTGTGCCAATATTACAATTACTGGGTTAAGATCGCAAGAAATAGTTGTAAATATTGCAATTAATTTAAACAGATGGCGCTATTAAAAATATATTTTATTCAAAACTAACGCTGATTTAGTTATTTTTAATGTTAATTTATTTTTATCTTTTACAGTGCTGATTGGTACAAGGGTCAGTTGACTGATGAGCAGTTGGATGCTCTAGAAAACCCACCAACTCCTAAGCCAAAGCCATCAAACGCCCCATCTCGTCGCAAGCCACAGCGTCCTGGCAAGGGAAAACAAGTGGAAGTAGAAGAAGAGTAGGACATTTATTTAGTTAGGCAAATAAATGATAAGATATTTTATAACTTTGTTTAATTTTGTAAGAGCTGTTTACACGTTTCTGGTTTAAATATTAAACTCTGTGTTAGCTTCTAATGCAAGGTGAAATCATTCTTTAACAGAAGCTAACGCAGAGTTAGTTTGACTTATTATATTTAACCCAGAAACGTACACGTGGCCTATAGGTCTACACTATCCTGCTAAAATAATAAGTATTTTCACTCCAGCATTTCTGAAAAAGTAGGCAGATGTGCAACCATGACACCCACTACTAGCCAATGATAGAATAGAATAGAATAACTCTTTATTGTGCACCAAAATACATAAAAAATAAATACATTAAAGGAAACTTAAAAACTAAGTGATACACAGAGGCGGCCTTATCACCAAAACAGCGATCTCTTCCAGGCAACCTTATGTTATGGAGACATAATAAAATAAATTTTATGCGATGGTGCTCCTAATACACAAAAAAGAAATATAACACATACAATATCAATTGGAATAAAATTATTTTAAATAAAGGAAAAAAAAATAAACAGATTAACTTTAATCGAGTCATATTGAACGTAGAAAGTGACGTTTAACCATATTTTTAAACGTATTGATATTAGGGACTTTCCTGACTTCAAGTGGGAGCGAGTTCCAAAGATTTACTGATAGCGAGGTAAAAGATCGGCTATAATAGTTAGTGTTACGAGAGGTTATTTGGAGAGAAAGGTTATCACTAGATCTAAGAAATTTTACTTTACTATTACAAAATTTGAAACTCTCCTTTAGATACGTAGGGGCAAATGGGTTAAAGAGAATAAAGTACAGCAATGAGATAATACGACGATTCTGGCGAAGATAGATAGGCAACCACTTGACCTTAGCACGAAATCCAGAAACATGATCATATTTACGTAGCGAAAATATGAACCTAATACAGAGATTTTGAAGACCCTCAAGTTTATTCATTTGGTCAACAGTAAGATTTATATAGCTAGTGTCCGCATAATCTAAGATGGAAAGATGGATAGAGGATGGCAAGGATTCGGCAAGAATAGTCTTGGTGGGAATTGGAAGCAAAGACCGGAGACACCTGAGAGAACTCCAGGCACAGTAGATTTTCTTACTGACCTCCTGAAGTTGTTTGGACCAAGAAAGGTTAGTGTCAATAAACATCCCTAAATTTTTGATAAGGTTGCTATAAAAAACCATGACACCATTTAGTTTAACGGGGGGTAGGCTCTCCCAATCAATCCTATTGATAATTCCAAGGCTACCAATAACAATGACCTGAGTTTTAATCGGGTTAAGCTTAAGAACAAAGGAACTGCTCCAATCTTCAATGCTGACTAGATCATTGTTAATGGTACCAATAGCTCTATGAAGTTTAGTGAGGCTAGAGTGCGTGTAGATTTGAAGATCGTCGGCATACAAATGGAATGACGCGCTCAGGTACGGAGTAACGGAATTGATAAATGAAGAGAAGAGGAGCGGCGACAAGACACCACCTTGAGGCACACCGCTTGAGAGATTTGCCCAAGAAGACATTACGCCCCCCGCTTGAACAAATTGTCATCGCCCCTGTAGGTAACTACGAAACCAGTCAATAGTAGCTGGGGATAAGTTAAATGATACTAAGACTGCCAAAAGCACATCATGATCTACCGAGTTGAAGGCATTACTAAAAGCTAAAACCATCACCATCTTCTGGTCCATAGCGAAACGAATGTCATCTGTGAACTTAATTAGAGCAGTGGTAGTGCTATGACCAGGGTGGAATCCAGACTGGAACTCATTTAATAATTTATGGGAGCTGAGAAAGAAAAAAATCTGCTGTTGTACCAACTGCTCTAAAACTTTGGACAGAAATGGAAGTATAGAAATAGGATGATAGTCAGTAACTGAAACAGGATTAGTTTTTTTGGGAAGAAGGATAACCTTGGCGTCCTTCCAAGACTTGGGAAAAACCCCAGTTGTGATGAACTGGTTAATAATATGAGTAAGGATAGGACAAACAATGTCAAGAATAGGAATGATTATATTTCGACCAACTTCATCACAACCGATTGCATTAGAAGAAATAGACAAGATGTTTCTTTTAAGATTATCTTCAGAAAAAAGAATAAATAAGAAGGGTTCAAAACTAGGACGCGGGAAGGAAGCAAGGTATTCTAATGTACGTGAATAAACCGTCTTTGAGCCTCCCGACACAAAGTATTACATCGATTCCTCACCCTCACGTATTAAAAATTCCAGAGCATAATACAAAATTTTATAAGACTTCCTTTACGGTACAAGCTACAAAACTTTGGAACGCTCTCCCTGTAGCGATAAGACAGGCAGAAAGTAAAAATGTTTTTAAGAAAATGGTAAAGGAATTTTACCTTAAGTCATTACAGTCGTAGCGTGCATCGGGGAATGTTTTCACTGTCAGGTTCTAGATTATGGCAAATATTTACCGTAATGTATATCTTTTGATATTTAATTATTTACTTAGCTTTATTTTGTAACTAGATTAGATACTTAGCTGTTACTTATTTTATGTATTAATGTATTGTATTTTCTTTCTTTTTTTAATGTTTTACTTTTTCCTTATTTGTATATTTCTTTTTCTGAATGCTGGTTGTTTGGAAGAAATCGCTTATTAGCGATAAAACTGCTGTGGTAATAGTTGTAGTACTTTTAATATGTTTTTGTTGTACAACAAAAAGTTTTATTATTATTATTAATACTTAGGCCCACAATGTGTGTAGCGGTAAACCTATCGCCAACCAGTCACACATCCAATATGGGGCACGTTGTTTTTATTATCAATTTATTATTATTCTGGTCTCTTGTGTAAAAAAAATACTATTTCTATCCAGCAGCTTCTAAGAGACGACCGTCAGTATATTTGATACTGACTACCTTGACCTTGATATTGACTACTGGTAACCTTGATAAGATGGTAAAGTTTTAAATTGACTCATCCAAATCACCACTCCCTGAGTTATTACGGTCACGGTGGCCGCTTTATTTTCCCCTACAATACCATCGGTTGGTAGGCGTCAGCTAGGCAATCTTTTCTGTTTATAGTGTCTATACTGGTATCTCACCATCATAAAGGTTGTCTAATTGCCTTTAAATTCTATAGAGATGTTATCAGTCAGCGGTTTCTTGGCCTTTTTATACATATTTTTTAGATAAAAACTTATTTCTTATGGCTTTTGTCTTATAATAGCAGTGTAGCTACAATAAGTAGATAAACCGTGTTGGTCATTGCTCCGTTTCAGAATAGACCATCTACCTTCCTGCTAAGTAGCTTGTAAAGGGCAAGCACGGGCTTACTGTCAGTAACATCATGACATCTAACTGGTGCTAGAGTTTTTTGGCCTCATCTATTACTGCCATCGCTTAACGTTGACGTGTTCCCGGTCGAAGGATAATCTAGCAGGTAAACTTACTTTTGCACGAGACCTAACATCTCAGCGTCAGGTTGGCAACGCACCATTACCATCTCTGGTATCAACAAGCGGCGTGAATTTCTTATCATCAGCAAATTTACTTGTTTGCCCTCTAAATATAAAATAAATGCAGCATTGTGTAGAAAATTTATTCGACTTTTAAAAAATAAGGTAATAAGCAGTGCTAAGCTTTGAAGTTATTGCGGTAGAAATAGTTAAGGTGACTATTACTAGCATGACTCACAATGATTGATATACGTGGTTGTCATATATGTATATGACCAAAGCGGTCAAATTAAGGCATTTATAATTGCCCCAAGGGATTTAGTCACTAGAATATGATAATCTCAAAACTATCTCCAATTAAATGCTAATTCACTCTGGGGCAATCCTGTTTTTATAATAAAAAATTGAAGAAGAAATTAATAGACTTCATGTCCATGTTAACGCCAACACTAAACCAGTGGCCCCCACAGATGATCATTATCGATTTTATAACTCTTGATATACGATATTTAGTGAGCAAATAATCTTTCTAAACTGAACAATAAGATTACTTTACGATTCATTGATCATAAGTTCAAAATGCCTTTACCAAAATACATAATCGTCGAGGGAATGCGCCAGTGGCTGATGTTTATTTACAAAATATATTTCCAGAGCAAGACTTTTCTACAGTTTTCACATAAGCAAAGTCAATACATTGAATATATAATTTGATGTTTTAGTAAAACTGTAACATCATCATAAGCCTATCAACCTCAATGTAAGTACGTGAAAATGTGTCATCGCAAGTCTATTTGGCCTGTGGCCAATTTTTTGTTGGCGAGTTGTCTTTCACATTTTGCTAATAATTGCAGTCATTGTGAATCGACGACATGAATGATTGTGGCTAATCCAGTCACCCCAGCTTTTAGAGACCCACACATTCTAGAAAGATCTAGAAAGTAGTGGCTTTCTAGTTCCTAGACCCTTCAAGTTACCCGTGGGAGACAACACGGTCCTCGGCCTTTCGAAGTGCTGATTTGCCATTACTTGCACATTGATAGTGTATGGTGTGGTTTTTCTTCTTCCATCATGCAAGCTTTGCATAGAGTACTGTCAGAGAATTGATAAAATCCTGAGGTCTTGCTTATTAATTTTAGTATTTTTTTCGTCAGATTCTTATTCATCTTCAGTACAGATTTCTTTAATTGTCTGAATCCTGGAATCGTTTGCCATATTTTGTAATGTTTTATGTATCTGTTTTACTTATCCAAAACCTGAAGTTTAAGGGAATGAACACTTTTGGTTCTGGTCCTAGTATTTTATTTACCAATGCTCTTTTTGCTAATCCACCTGCGCCATCATTTCTCAATGATTCAGTCTGGCCTTTTATACATTGTAGTGTCAGTTCGTTTTTTGTTCTTATTTCTTCCAGTAATCAAGGGCTGTGAGCATATGCGCTTAGATATAACCGACTTTATTTTTTTATATCTCAATACTTGTAATGCATTTTGTGCTATACGTACTGTGTTGCGAATTTGTGTCATTTGTTTGTAACATAGGTTTGTAACTAAAATAATATTACATATTATATTGTTGCGGGCACAATATACCGAGTTACTGTATGGCGTGTAGAAGGTTTGATGAAACTTTATCATGATAGTTAACTGTATATTGGATTCGACCAACATTGATATTGTAAGTAGTTTTTGTAGCTGAAATAATTTTCAAATAATGGGAGCGCTATAAACGTTTGGAAGTACTTTTCTTACCACTATATGTTTCATAAATCATAGGTCTGTCCTGTGTCTGATTGTCCTTGTATACGAATTTTGTTTTCACGTCCCGCAACAAACCTTCCAATTTGATAGAATTTAAAGTAGAACAGTGAGAATTTTCGGCAATGTTATTCTTAACAGAGATTTGAAACCCCTCTGTTATAGTTGAGATCTGTATATATTCTTCCATCTGTTCAAAAAGGATCATCGAAACTCAGAACTTACTAACATAGAGTTTCCATACACTTTTAATCTCGAACACAATGCAATTAAAAATTTCATCCGTACCAACTTGTTACTTGGGTCTTTACAACTATTAAATATTAGAAGAAATTTGTCGAAGAAGAAAAATGTAGTAAGTTTATTTTAATTTAATATTCATATTAAAGACAGGATAACTTCTTTAATGTTTTTCTTTCTTCAGGTTTTGGCCTTCACGTTAGTATTTTGTCATTAGTCAAGTAGAAATTTGCATCAAATTTTATATCAATTTTAATCAATTATAATTAGTCATCAGTCATAAGTCGTCAGTAAGTCATGTTAGGCTCTTGGGTAAAGCGGTGGCCTCATTACTCAAGCTCATGTAATGAAATTTAGCGGCAACGAGAAAATACACAATACGCTAATTTCTTCATGATTATTTCATTTGTGCGCTTTCACTGAACACAATTTTACAAAATGCAAAATTGACTAATTTCACTCAGTGGTCTAGCGGTACAGTTGTTGTACTTGGCTGAATAAGGTCCCGGGTTCGAATTCTGGGTCGAGCAACAAAAAAATGTGGGTTTTTCCAATTTCCTAATAAAAAAATATTGCTCGGGATTGAATATGTGCCCGGTTAGCATTAGGTTTGCCACCTATTACATTGTGGGACATAGTTTCTTCGGCTAGTCGTGGGTGCCCTGGTTGTGCCTCTGCCTACCCCTTTGGGGTTATGGGCGTGAAGATGCTTATTTCATAAAATAAAATGAACATTTAATTTGTAACATTTTTATTTTTTTACATATATAATAGAAACTCTGCTATTTACATTTCCTTTATTTACACTCGGTAATAAAATATATACAAAAGTGAACAATTTACATATTTAGTACTGTATTCTATGGTAACTAATATCACTCGATTGGTCCATTTTTGGCCATTGTTGGAAGTATTAAAGATTTAAAATTGTAACGTTGATAAATGTAAGATTTCAAGATAAAAAATAAATAAATGGTTTAATTTTTATTGGAATATGAATTCCTGTTTATGACATAATATTTATTATAAAACGAAAACGAATTTAAGTGTGAATACTAGAACTTAAACTAAAAGGTGTAAAATGGATTTGATGATGAAATAGACTAGAGCAGTTGTTATTATATTTCATGATTGACGTAAAATTCAATCACTAGGTTTAATTGTTATTTATACCCTGAAAGAGATATTTAAAGACTTAACCTGCTAAAATGGAAACTTGTTTTCACAATTTTTATATATTAATATTAATGTCTATTTCGAATATAAACCAATGTAAGACATTTGCTAATATTTTTTTGTTGCGTTAATAATCGAAAAGGATGTTATGAACGAAAAAAAATGTGTCTTTAAGGCTAAGAAATCACGGCGCGGTTTTCACCCGTACCCACCGCGTTTGCGGGCAAGTGGCTTTTGTAGAATGTAGAGTTATATGCACAAAGTATGAGCACATTTCATAACGAGTTTACACCTCCAGCGCCCGCGGCAGCGATTGCCCGCCGGTAGAATCGTACAAGTTTTCAGGGGATGTTATCAACCGTGACGGCTTTGTGACCGTACAAATTGCCGGTCTCGTGAATTTAGAAATAAAACCTTAATTCTACGACTGCAGCGAGCGTAGGTGGAAACCGCTCCATGAGTTCTTAGCCTAACAGAAAACTTACTATAAAACTTAACGAAAATATATATTTTACATAACTGACAGTTGAACGACGCGACGTTTGAATTCAAAATTTATAGTAAGGGTAGAACAATGTTGTTCGGGTTAGTTTGTATAATAATATTTTTCATCCAAACGCTAATAGCATAGCTAATAAATACAATTCTTCTTTCCTGGCGTTCGTTTGGCGTTCGTGACGATTTTAAAAAGTTTAGTTTCAGCTTTAAAACTGAATTTACGTTTTTTAATAGCCGTCGCTTTTTTAAGATGTACAGATCAGACTTCCAAATCAAATTTAATGAAATTTAAAATCAATTTTAATTTAATTTTTATAGATCCCTAATTAACTTACCACTTCTCTGAAATTGTAGTTGAAATACTGTATAATTATTAAATTACCAAGGCCCGTATTAATAGGCCGCTCTTAAGATCAAGACCACAATGAAGTACAAGCTTTATGGTTAAATTTACAATGCATCTTGTATGATAGGTAAATGAAATAGAAATTGAGAGCGAACTATTAATACGGCCCTAAATGTATAGTGTTATCGTCTGACCTTAAGTTTTTCTAAATAGGTAATTTCTGGTGAGAAATATTCACATACAACAATGAACTCACAAAATAAGTGTTTTTCATCTGATCTAGTATGATTCAACTTTTTACCTTTCGCAAATATACACCTCTAGGTGCTCATCGCTTAAAAATCTTATACCTAAAAGTAAATGGAAAATCATGAATTACTTCCTGTTTCTTGATGATGTGAAGTGATAGGTCTTATTAATAATTCGATTTCGTTTTATAATATTATTCGATACTAATCTATTTACGCGCCCCCACAGTGTGCGACTACCTCTGGATCCTCGCACGTGAGAGTCTGGTCATCAAGGATTTTGCCTTCTTCACAAGTGATGAGACGAGGGTTGCCTTCCACGCAGGTGATCAGTCTGTGGCAGTCTCCGGGTACGGCAAACCGAGGGAAGGGCCAGAACTTAGCTGATTGTTTGTTTGATGGTACTTTTGTAGGACATTTGAAGCCAACCACCGCTGTAACCAAATATAAGATGAAAATTAGACACAATGTTTAAATATTTTATTCCTTGTTTGAAAGCGTACATCAAAGAATATCTCGCAGACATATTTCTCGTTGAATTGGCATGTGCGTCACGCGCCGTTTACCAATCAGGCTACTCAGATTTGGCATCTGTTCACTTACGCGCCTATCACAACAGCCTATATAAGTTGTTGCTGTCATCAGTTATTACATTTGCCAACCGATGTACGACTTAAAGTCAACATAAGTTTATCTATTTACATAAATAAGGCTTGCCTGCCCTATTTGATATCCTTTTTACATTTATGTGCCCGGTTGGCGATAGGCTTGCCACCTATTACATTGTGTCGTCGGCTAGTCGTGAACTGTGCCTCTGCCTACCTCTTCGGGAATATGGGGGTGAAGATGCTTTTTTTACATTTCAGTCTACACTCTTGAATTTTGGTTTCTTACAAATGGAAAATTGGAATCGGATTTGTCATTTTAGGTACTCTTGAATACAGTAGATTATTAACATTTAATTCCAAAAAATGACGAATTCGATAAAATAGTTTATCTTTATTTATATGTAGTGTTTAATAATAAATAAATGTTGATAATTTGTTAGTATTGTGTTCAAATCTGCCTAAAATGATATATCCAATTCTGATTTCAAATTTGCATAAAATCGAGATTCAAAAGTAAAATTAAAGATTATCAAGTTCATATAAAATCTGAGCGAGAGCTAAGCATGACACCTGCACACTAATACTAATGATAATAATAAAAACTAGTGTAAAAGTTAGTAGTAATGCTTTTAAGTCGGTATTTGTAATTTTTTTCTTATTGAAAACCAGTTCGATTTTATGATTCCACGAAGCACTAATCTTTCTGGTATTTTCTATGAATAGCTTAAATCTTAAGGATCTGTTCTGCATATTTTATTTAAACGCTTAATCGATTACAACGAATTCACGACAGATTTTACTAATCAATCCCTAATGATTCATATTAGATACACTTGTTTGAGTTAAACTAACAAAATGTCCTAATTGTTCCTCAATGCTTCATTAGCACAAACATTGCTAAGGAGACATTATTATCCTTAACTTAAGGCAGTCATTACCATTCATAGTTAAAATTACATATAACAAAACTAGATGTAATACTATTCTAGACCGTATAATGTATTAAAAAGTAATATTTTGTACCTTCAGGGTTGCAGAAAGGTATCAATAGATCGGGCCAGTTGCATCCGTGAATACGTTCGTCGTACACGAGACCAGGTGTGCAGGGCTCCTGGTGAGGCTCTCCGAAGGCGCATTTGATGTAGCTAGTGGAACATTCTTGGCTGTCCGGGTAGATGCCAAACTGGTACTCGCAGCCCGGTGTGGAATAAGGAGTTACTGGAATAAAATTGGTAAATACTTACTTCTGTAACTGGTTTTAGCACATTTAACAAGTAGTGAACGGAATAGACATACCACTCCATGATTTATTTTGTTTGTCCTTTGACTGTTCGTGTTTTTTAATAAAAGAGAGTAATTAAAACAATAGCAAATGTTACATTAAATCTGAGATATGTTTTCAGCTAAATAGTTACTAAAAATACTTCTTTTCAAGTTTAGAGGTATAGTTTTTGACCGACTTTCAAAAAAGGAGGATTATGTGCTATTCCTGTATAATTTTTATGTGTATTATCTATATTTTTCTTCGACAAAGTTGGCGAAGGATGTGACAATTGGTTTTGTTTCCCGAGTTCGGACTCTATTCGTGATCTGGTTGCGGAGGTGGGAGGTGGGAACTTTAGGTAGGGTTGTCACATGTGAAGGACGTGACAATTTATATTAGGTATTTCCCGAGTTCTTCCTTTATTCGTGTTCTGGTCGCGTAGGTGGGCGGTGGGAACGTTAGTTGGGCTTGTCACATTCTGTATCATTTGGAGGAATATTTGCCACAACAGTTACACTGCTTACGCGGAATTAGTAAAATAAACGCTTATTTTACATCTGTTATAATAGATTCCCGAAAAGTAACGCCTGATTTAATAAAATATATTAACTGCCACTGCAAAGCCTTGCGTAACAGCTAGTTACATAGATAAATATCACGATGCTTGCAAAACAAGTCTAGCTTATTCCAAGGTCACTGCCCTTTCCATACAGAGACAGTTTCGGAGAAAATGACGTATGTGGAGTGGACCGGGACAGTAGGAACGGGGGGAACTTACATCTCGAGTCCGGGCCTGGAGTGTGGACGCAGAGGTGAAGACCCTGTCGAACCAAAAATACGTCCGATTTGAGGTCTCCACCTCCGACAGCTGGAGAAGGAGGGATAAGCTGAGGAACTTGCGGCGCTGGTCCGTCAGTCATCTAGACCCAACGATCGCCGAGGAAGCTCCTCTCGTTCAGGCTTGGGTCGCCATGCCCCCCCGCCCGCACGACAGTGGGCGTCGATGCCGCGGTTGCCAGCTTCCGGCCTTTATAACGGTGACGGTGTATCCGGTTTATTAAACATCCATACTCGGATATATAGACATCTTTGCTTATCACTTCTAAGTCGGAAATCGAACCCAACCCTTCCGGTTGGTCGGTAGAGTTAAGCATGTACGCTAATACGAGTACGATAACGAGGCAGTTAAATCTATAGTAGGATCATTAGTTGCAATAACTACTTACAATCTGCTTTCCTCTCTCCGCAGTCTACCGCCCAGTGGTAGTTACAGTGGTTGTGTACCGCGCCCTTGCCGTCAAACAGGAGTCCGTTCTCACATGTCTCTACAGTGAGTGTACCATTCGTACATAGGAAGAACTGATCGCAGAGCTCAGGGTGGGCGTAAGCCTGGAAAACATTTTGGGAAGTTATTAATTATGGAAAATTCAATAGCATATCCTGTAAACCTATTTTCTAGATTTTTTTTAATTTTCGAAAGAAAAAATATATCTTTTATTCTGTACAAAACTTTGACTGGCTGCTACATTCATTGATTCGTTAACCTTACTTTAGGGACAACTTAGTTATATGTTTTGCTTGATGTTTATACCGCTTCATAATATAAGGTTCAAAATATTAAGTTATGGATATGTAATTAATTTAAAAAAATATTAATAAGTATCTTGTGATCGCTTCTGTGGTCTAGCGGTCCGGGTGTTGGACTTGACTGCACGAGGTCCCGGGTTCGAATCCCGGGTCGGCGAACAAAATGAAAATTGGTTTTTGCCAATTTTCTAATAAAAAAAATGTTGGTCGGGATTGGAAATGTGCCCGGTTGGCGATAGGCTTGCCACCTATCACATTGTGGGACTTAGTATCTTCGGCTAGTCGTGGGAGCCCTGGTTGTGCCTCTGCCTACCTCTTCGGGGATATGGGGGTGAAGATACTTAAGTATCTTCACGCCCATATCCCTGAACTAGCATAAGACACTAAGTCCCCAATTTTCTTTTTGTTGCCCGACCCGGGAATCGAACCAGGGATTAGACTAGGCGATTTGAATTGCTAGACCACAGAGGTGATTTATAAATAGGGGATAAAATATAAATAGTTAATAACATGGACGAAATAATTATTTAATCATAGCACAAACTTTGATTTGCCCAGACAAAGGCTCTACAAGTATTTACAAATTTTGCCCATATACTTTTCTAAAAAAAACAAGTCTGACATTACGACAAGGATTAATATACAACAGGATTTATGCCAGAATAGAATAGGCTTTTTGGGCAACAGACTCTAATGTAACATGTTTACTAAAATCATATTACTTTAAAAGCTTGTAGGTTTAAGTTAATCTTAATATATATAAATTACTAGGTGGTAGAGTTTCGCAGCGACTCGTCCGGATTGGTACCACCGCCTTACCTATTCCTGCCGCCCATAACGTCATGACGTGTTCCAGTTTGGAGAGTAAGGTAGCCAGTAAACTTACTTTTGCTCAAGACATAACATCCTAGCCTCAGGTTGGCAACGCACCATTACCACCTTTGTTGTCTCTAGGCGGCGTGAATTTCTTACCATCAGGAAATCCGTCTGCTTGTTTGCCTTTCACTATCATAAAAAAATCTACTTCCTTGCCAGGCTGCTTGTAAGAGGCAAGCATAGGGAAAAGAGTCTACTAACAAGACTACTGACGGTAGAGTAATATACTGCACCTTGCTTGGAAAGGAACCTTATGTACAAATCTATCAAATGCCCTACTCAGAAGAGTAGGGTATTTGGTAGATTTGTACATAAGGCCTAACAATCCGGCTTTAGGACAGTAACGCACCTATACGATCTACTAGGTGAGATGTAGATCACTATTTCACATTATTATGAGACTGTAACACTGTACATATAGCATAATTTATCAATACAATTTTGACGGCGTCACTCTACAATGCGATTCTATAGAGATTTTCAATATCTCACTACACATATTGTATATCTATTTGTTAGTAGCGGTGCTTAAAATTGTACGACTAGCAGACTTTAAAGAAAAGTGATTACGGATTACTAAAAGAATTGCAACACAACTAGGAGCTGTTTTCATGACGATGAAGATCACTATCCTTCAAATAAAGTGCTTGCAAGTTCGCCTCTTTGAAAAAACAAGTACCTGCACGCCGTAATGTTCGGGACAGGCGGGGGCATTCTGGAGCAGGATTCCAGCATGCGCTGGAAAGAGAAAAAGTTTCTATTATTTAATGTTTTCTTATTTTTTTTTAACTTACTTCAAAAACGAGGAGAGTCTCAATTCGATTTTTTATGTATTTATTTTAACTGGGATGTTTAATCTTCTCCGTAATTTTATAAGCTACAAGCCGATCTCACAAGCTTCGTATCGCTTGATATTAATTGAATTATTAATTAATAATATTAAATATTATTAACAACTATTAATAGTTTGTTGTCACCTAACACCGTGACATCTAACTAGGTGGTCGAGTTTCGCAGCGACTCGCCCGGATTGGTACCACTGCCTTACCTATTCCTGCCACCATAATGTCAGTGCTTGTCGTTGTCGTGTTCCGGTTCGGAGGGTAAGGTAAACTTACTTTTGAGTGACGCCTAACATCTTGGCTTCAGGTTGGCAAAGCCATTACCACCTTTGGTGTCTCTAGGTGGCGTGAATTTCTTAACATCAGGAAATCCATATACTTGGTTGCTTTCCAATATCATAAAAAAATTAAAATAAATCTGTGCTTTTTTTTCTTAAAACATAGTTCATAAGAACTTTCTCCTAGTAATAATCAACACAATAAAAAAATAAAGAGCAAAATTGGTTTACCTGCTCAGGCATGATACGATGACCACGTGAAATGGGGATTCATTAATATATGTACATTACCCTCTAAATCGGACTATGATAACGTCAGCAGAAATAGGTCGACTGGTACCAATCTAGACATGTATCAGAATTCTACAACCAATCTCAGTTATTGCTTCAGTAAACTAATTAACTAATTTAGATAACTAGATTCTTATTAACAAATAAAACTTGCAATTAATTTTCGACATACATTTCTTAAAATAACAAAATCCATTTATTTTTAGATTATGGTTTGTCTGAAACATATACTATTGTTTTTTTGATAACCCAAAGGCCTGACTTTTGTATAACTTGTTATGATAATATGATATGCTAATAAGTTTAAATAAACGAATATACCGATCCTGATTCTTAAATGCTTACCGCTTATACGTTTAACATCTAATCAATAAAACTCGTCGTTTTTATACTATTTCGAAAATTGACATTATATTCCAAACTAGTGGCCCGCCCTGGTTTCGAACGGTTATGAAATATACATATAAACCTTTCTCTTCAACCACTTTATCTATTAAAAAAAACCGAATCAAAATCCGTTGCGTAGTTTTAAAGATTTAAGCATACAAAAGGACATAGGGTCATAGCGACAGAGGAAACGAAATTGTTTTATACTATGTAGTGATGCATCGATCTATAATAATTAGGATTATTATAATCACCAATAACATCTCCAGTCTACAGGCCATGATAATCACTTATATATGGTGCAATAAAAAATTCATTGAAGACCTCCTATTCATTTTAATTCTTGGATAAGATGTTTTTGAATTGTATGCTTAAATTTTTAAAACTACGCAACGGATTTTGATGGGTTTTTTAAAATAGATAAAGTGATTAAAGAGCAGGGCGGGGTCATGTTATCCTTAGGGGAGTCATGTTACCACACTATGTCTCTCTATCTATCACTTTTTTGTACGTTATTTAAGTATGTTTAGAGTTATATAAGATTTCTAGTTATTTTTTTATTAGTTATTTGTGGTAAGTTTTAGTCTGTTAATATTTTTTTTCTTTTCAAAAAAGGAAAATGTCAAATTAAAAGCCATCTTCTTTTTTGGAGTCGGTTGAAAATGATTGTAGTTGAATATTAGTAGTAGGTTGTTAAGGTATGTGAGAGACATCGCTTTCGTAGTAATTGCAACGTATGTGTAGAGCGTAACAGTTTCATAACCCTGTATGTGGATTGACGGCTTTTAATTAACATTTCATCAGACGATTAACAATGTGTAGTTTCTCAACTGAGGTTAAATAATTTCTGATTAAGTAATGTAGATCATTGTTTAAACAATTAATGAAAGGGACATTCTTCTTTAGATTTAAAGCATTTCCTTAGATTTAAGGCGAGCATAAGCTTACCGTCACTAACACCGTGACACCGCTTTACCTATTCCTGTCGCCATAACGTCATGACGTGTTCCGGTTTGGAGGGCAAGGTAGCCGGTAATCTTACTTTTGTTCGAGGCCTAACATCCCGGCCTCAGGTCGGCAGCGCACCATTACCACCTTTGGTGTTTCTAGGCGGCGTGAATTTCTTACCATCAGGAAATCCGTCTGCTTGTTTGCCTTCCAATATCATAAAAAAAGTAGGGGTTTCGTTACCTAATTAGAGAAATTGGCCATTTTTTTGCAGAAACCGAAACAGATTTTATGGCAGAAACCGTAACCGAAACTGTCACTTTCTGTCCATCACTACGTACTCGTATATAGTCGTGACGCTCCCCAATTAATCCCATTCAATTGTAGTAATACAATGAAACCTATCCATACATCAATGATGTAACTCGTCTTGGATCGTGTTTATCTCGTAGACATCGAGTCACGAATCGTTTATACTCCTACTTTTACTTTTACACACTGTCCGTTAACCGTACGTATTAAGTAATAGTACACTTGTTTTATTCACTTATATATCTCAAGGTTATACGTTTATCAGTGTATAAGGTTAATGTTAACTTAATTGCAACGTTTAAGTATTTTGTAAATGTTGCGAAATATGATTTCATTAATTTACTTTCGTGTTTATTTGCAAAGTTGTTTCCGTATGTTATCTATTAAGTTATTTTGCTAACTAATTAATTTAACTTGCTGAACAATTACTATCTGTTTCAGAATAATTATTTTCAGTCGTGTAATCTTTTGAAAGTCATTTTTTCATATTTTTTTATGAAATATGTTTTATTAGGTGATACAATGTAATAAAAGTGTACAAGAAATTGCATTGTCTTTTTGTGTTATAAAAGAGCGAACAAGCATGTTGTAACAGTATATGTAACTACATAGTACAGGTCGCTATCGTGTGACCATGATCTTAGGACACAATGTAAAAATTTACCAATTACACGGAACATAATAACGATGAGCAATGAATTTGAGTTACTTGATGATGCAATAATATAAGAATTAGCAAAATTAGCCCATATGACTACGCGAAATGGGGTTTCATTTTTATATATTTAGATTAGTGTCTTCGGCTAATCATGGGTGCCCAGGTTGTACTTCTACCTACTGCTTCATGGATATGGGCGTGAAAATGCTTACTTTTTTTTACTTATACATAAATTAAGAAAACACATGACATTATGTTGCCCGGCCCGGAAACCAAACCAGCAACCTCATGTAGTAAACGTAATTAGTTACATAAAAAAAACAGTTGTTACTTTAATTAGTTTTACTTAAGATTACATTTTTATTCAGTTGATATATTTCGTAAGGGGCAACAAAGCAATAACTTGTATATATGTAGAGCAAGTTATGAAAGTAGTATTTACGAGTGGTCAACCTTGGTTTGAGCGACTGTCTGTCTGCGGACTGATAACGTTCAACTAGATCACATGTCTATAACTTTGCCGTTTTTATTTTTTTAAATATGTCATTATAAAATAATTAGACCAACACAGGTATAGGAAAAAGTCATGAAATATAGAGTCAAGTATAGTACTACTATTTAAATTATGCGCTTCAGCTTTACACTTCTTATACTTCATACTTTTATTTTTAAATTGGCTGACCTAATCTAAATTTAAGCGAAATGATTCATTATGTAATAACAACTCGATATATAGATAGACATCTTTAAAGTTTTGCCATTTTTCAGATAGAGTAAAAACTTTTATAATTTTTAGTTGACTCCAAAATGGAGGTATTCAATTTGAATATATTTTTTTGGTTAACAACGCGATTACTCTGCTAATAACGAGCAAGTTTTGATGGTTCTTTTTGAAAAAGTTAGATAACGAGATAATCTTACGACGATGACGGATGAACTATGTTACGTCTAGGTGAAAAGAAAATTTTATATGTCTAATAGGAATCGCTTTTTTTTCAGTTTTGCCGCTCTTAAATTTTTAATACGCCTAATTTGGCTGCGATGGGAGATTACTTATATAATGATTATAAACCCCCAACCAAAAATTATTGGGTTGTAGTAACAATATTTAAGTGTAGCAGCCTTGATGAATTTTCGGGAGTTATAATTTATGATATTACTAGCGGTAGTTGGCGGTGTTGCCCGCGTGGAAAATAGTCCTACAGGAACATTTTTGCGGGATAAAAACTATTGAATGTGTTAATTCAAGTTACCCTTTATGCATGTGCCAAATTTAATGAAAATCTTCAGCAGTTTTTGCGAAAAGGAGTAACAAACAAATATTCGCAATTATTATATTAATAGGATTTTTTTTCGATGAAATGAAAAAAAAATATAATTTTTATATTAGCTTATACTTCTCTTTACTTTTTTATTTCAGTAATCACTAACATTTTTAAATGTTACAAAATATTGATCAAAATTCACTTATTCACATAGTACTAAACTTAGAATAATAAGTACTGTACAGAAAATGAGTTAACAACAAAGTGGAGTGCTTGGCTAATATGACCCTCGTCAGAAAACATCGCTTCCGTACTTAAAAATTCTTATCGGTGATAATCAATTCTTATCATAATTAATAATCATAATGTTGAATTTTCAGCTTCAAAATGCTTTGTTTGGTAATAAATTGAAACAATACCAATTTGACGCAAATGGACAACGAAATATAATGACAAGACAT
>NJDC01001276.1:407006-418531 GCA_002245475.1 Calephelis virginiensis
GTGATTAAAATAACACATACTATTTTTTATCTATAATAAACCATACATATAGATTGATGTAACTCAAAACCTGTATACAGAACTATCTTTATATATATAATTCTTGTGTTCGTGTGTTTGTCACTGAACTCCTCCTAGACGACTGGACCGATTTTGATGAAAGTTTTTGTGTGTATTTAAGGGGATTCGAGAATAGTTTAGATTTACAATTTGGTCTCCTGGAAAATATTTTTTAAGTTATTTTTTTAATAATAAGTAGTTGTTGATTTTGGAATGTTTCACATTGGATCCAACAGACTGCGCTACTATCGAAGCATTAATGTCAAGCGATACGAAGTTTGCTGGGTCAGCTAGTTATATATAGATATCAAAAACCTTTTCAAACAAAAGACTTCATTTTACTAACATTTACATGTTGTTGTTAAATGCCCAGGTAACGAAAGGAAGTAAGTAAATACAAGTTACATTTGAAGTTGTGAAATTCGGAACCTGGTTAATGAATGGAGGCTGGAAGTTGTCTTAAGTTGCAAAAACTACATTCACTAGTAATGTTTATTGCAGAAATTAATAAGAGTAATGTCCAATATATTCAAATCTCGCTTCTATAACTAATGTAGCAAATATTGTATAAGAATTATATAAAGCGAAGCTAGCACCCTGCCACATCTACAGGTTATACTAACAATATGTGCTTAAATTAAAATACATGTAGTCGATAAATATTATGATCAGGAAATACAGGAAGTTACAATGAATATCGATTGATTTCAACCTTTATTATCAGATTACTGCTTTGAATACATAGAGTATCTATTCTTGGCAAATCTAATATATTCGAGTTCTAATGTATCTAAAAACCAAAGTCACTTTAAATAATTAACTAAATATAGAGACTAGGATGTTAACAAAAAGATTTATCTACTTTAGATTTATTTACACCTACTAATCTATTTATATAATCTATATATCGTGTTAGTTACACTATTTATAACTCAAGAACGGCTAAACTGATTTGTATGAAAATTAATGAGGAAGTAGCTAAGAACTAGGAGACGGATATAAGATAATTTTTATCCCATTCGACAACGAGGAAACTACAACATTGTAACATTTATTTCCCATATACACAAACGGGAGGAATGAAGTTTGCCGGGACATTTAAAAATGACTAACCGATCCGGCGAACTTTGTGTCGTTTGACATTAACAGCTACTAAAAATTAGTATGAAATAAAAAAAATATTGTACTAACACTCAAGCAACACAACAAAAAAAGAATTAGACAATATGGACCCGTTCGGGCCTGATGCAATGACCACGTGAAATAAGGATTCGTTTTTATACATATTAATATACGTAATACACATAATCGTTTAAAGTAAATTAGTTATCGCTATCGTCAATTGCATACACTTTAAATAAATCAGTCTCAGTTCAAACTAGCAGGGCTAGTGTATGCTCGTAAATAAAATGTCTTCTCTATGTCGAGTGTTTGTCGATGACAAGTTTACTACAGCTAGAAAAGGAAATGTCAATTTTGATGTCAGAGAGAAGGTAAACTGCTTGTTGTGATTGGTATACAGAATTTTTCAATACCCGTATGGTAGCAATTCAGAAACATTGAACAATCGCCTCTGTGGTCTAGCGGTTCAGTTGATGGACTTGACTGCGTCGTCCCGGGTTCGAATCCCGGGTCGGGCAACAAAAGGAAAACTGGGTTTTTACAATTTTCTAATAAAAAAAATATTGCTCGGGATTGGAAATGTGCTCGGTTGACGATAGGCTTGCCACCTATCACGTTGTGGAACTTAGTGTCTTCAGGAGCCCTGGTTGTGCCTCTGCCTACCTCTTCGGGGATATGGGCTTGAAGATACTTTTTGAACAAATAGTTGATCAGATAATGTTAGCGTACATTAGTTAACATTAAAACTTTATATTTTCATCGCCTCGGTGGATATGTGCCCGGTTGGCGATAATAATAGTACAAGTATTTGAACTATAATAAAGATTTATAATTATTGTTCAAATACTTGTACTAAAAGTATCTTCACGCCCATATCCCCGAAGAGGTAGGCAGTGGTACAACAAAGGCACCCACGACTAGCCGAAGACACTAAGTCCCACAGTGTGATAGGTGGCAAGCCTATCGCCAACCGGGCACGTTTCCAATCCCGACCAACATTTTTTTTTTATAAGAAAATTGGAAAAATCCAATTTTTTTTTGTTGGCCGACCCGGGATTCGAACCCGGGACCTCATGTAGTCTACATATGTTTGTACTATTTATTTAAATATTTGTAGAGAGTGGCTGAGATTCATATGATTTAATTTAGAAGTAACGATGACTTTACAAATTGATTGAATTTTTGATTTGCAAATTAGAAACGAATAAAACAAGTTAGTAAAATAAAATTAAAAGTAAAGTCAAGTATCGTCACTCCCGTATTCTCGCAGAGGTAGACAGAGGCACAGCCAGGGCACCCACAACGAGCCGAAGACAGTAAGTCCCACTGATTGATATTATTACTATGTGATACATATTATGTGTTTTGTAACCTGCTCGATAAAAGAAATAGGTTTAAAAATTGGATGCTTAATGAAAAATAATTTAATAGATAAGATTCTCTGAGCTATTCAACCAAATTTCCAATATCTCGCAACTCTTATAAATAATAGGAAAAGCAAAGATGCCAAATATGTATAAATACGTTGCATAAGTGCGGAAGAGTCTAGAGAAACCTGTCCGCGAACTTCTCGCTGAGGTTGCGTAATATCGCATAGCGATGAGGCGGAGGTAATTTATATCCTTGCTCGATATTGCTTTGATACTAATTTTTACGAATTTTCGGGACTTAGCAAATATTAAAAATTTTTTAAGGCATGTATTTGATATTGTTGGTGATTTTGTTGTGTATGCACTAAAACTTTAAGTTATCGCTGTCTTCTTTCCACGAACGTCATAGAAAGAGACAAAACAATTTTAGTGCTGTCAGATTAGTACATGACATTTCTACAGACGTTTAATGAATCATTCGGAAAACGTTGATTAAACATCGGGACTTGACATGTCCGGTCTAATATGACACATCTAAAATGTTCCATCTCTTTTGTTCTTGTTACTTGTTGTTTGTTTGTTTTTTGTTGTTGTTTTATAGCAAATTTAGTTTATCAGAAAATATATTAGAAATGGGTTGCCTGAAAAAAAATTTAATGTTCTTATTCATTAAATGGTGCAATATTAAGATTTTATCCCAACTTAAAATAGGTATAAGACGATGTTGCAGAAGTTGGGTTGCCAGTAATTTATCTGGATTATATAATAAGTATAAACAGATATTTATCGATGCTAGTCACTTTCATGGGATCGGATAATAGAAAAAAAAAGTATCTTCACGCCCATTTCCCCGAAGAGGTAGGCAGAGACACAACCAGGGCAGCCACGGCTAGCCGTAGAAACTAAGTCCCACAATGTGATAGGTGGCAAGCCTATCGCCAACCGGGCACATATCCTATCCGGAGCAACATTTTTTTCTTATTAGAAAATTTAGAAAAACCCAATTTTCTTTTTGTTGCCCGACCCGGGATTCGAACCCGGGACCTCATGCAGTCAAGTCCTACAACTGAACCGCTAGACCACAGAGGCGATTATTAATAATAGAAAATATATAAATATATGTGCAGTTTTGTTACAATTTTTGCATTTTTTATTACAATTTATGTTGATGTATAGGGTTGCCTGGAAAAAATTGTAAACATGTAAAACTTTTTTTTTAAATAATTAAAAATATTCGGTCCAGGATTTGTACAGGCAACCCACTTTTATTATGATCGCTAATATACTTACTTGACTATAAAATATGTTTTATGCTCGGTATAAGTCGATGTAGGCTCGGATCTTCTACTATAAGAACAGGTCGTAAAATATATTTGGTATAATTAGACTTGGTCACACATATGACAGAACAAGATTTGCCGACTTGATCAGCTAGTGTTGTAGGAAGGAAAAATGGTAGTTTACGGTAGACAGGGTTAAATTTAATTATAGTTTTAACATGTTTTGGTGATCAATAATTAAACTAGCTATAAACATAAATAATTGACTTAAAAGTTAAAGCATATGTAATTAAATAATATTTTTTATAAATATTAAAATATTTGCACACCAAAATATGGTAGAATATATTGATATATTTAAATATTTTTGTAACATCTCATTTATACACATATTCCGCAAATAAATATTTTCTTTCTTTCTTTCTAGCAGTCTGATTTCCTGAAGGTAAGAAAATAGTCTTCTGTAACAACTTACATTAGTATATGATGTTATGACATCACCGCAGGAATTAGGCTATAATAATATGTTACCCGAGAAATGGAAATACTACCACATTATAGTGGGGAATCCACTAGACAGACATACATATACTATATACTATACTTTATACATATGCTATATACTATACTATATACATATGCTATATACTATACTATATACATATACTATATACTACTATATACATATACTACATATATATACTATAGGCCATGACTGCCTGCAATGGTCCTACAATGGCAAAAGAATTACACAGACCTATGGTAACAGGGTCCGCTCATGTCTAAGGAATTATCCGCTTAACTAATTAAATAATTAAGCCATATATCTTTACGCTCATGTCCCCGAAGTGATAGGCAGAGGCACAACCAGGACACCCACAACTAGCTGAAGACAAGACACTAAATCCCACAATGCGATAGGTGGCAATCCTAATCCCCAACCGGGCAAACATCCAATCCCGAAAATTGGAAAACCACACTTTCTTTTTGTTGCCCGACCCGAGAATCGAACACAGGCTCAAGTCAAGTCCAACACCTGGACCACTAGATCACAGAGACGATCAGCCATATATACTGGATTATTTCACTAGGTGATAGTATATCCTAACTCTAAAGGAATGTATATTTATCTCATTATCTTTTCACATAACTAGATCAAACAGAGTGTGTTGGGTACAGAACTGTTTTTTTATGGAATTTTATGGAACAGCTGACGATTGTTCTTATGATAATAGACACTGGGGGTCTATAGACACCACAATGTTATAGGTGCGTTACTGTCCTAAAGCCGGATTGTTAGGCCTTATGTACAAATCTACCAAATGCCCTACTCTTCTGAGTAGGGCATTTGATAGATTTGTACATAAGGTTCCTTTCCAAGCAAGGTGCAGCATATTACTCTACCATCAGTAGTTGTTAGTAGACTCTTTTCCCTATACTTGCCTCTTACAAGCAGCCTGGCAGGGAAGTAGATATTTTTATGATATTGGAAGGCAAACAAGCAGACGGATTTCCTGATGGTAAGAAATTCACGCCACCTAGAGACACCAAAGGTGGTAATGGTGCATTGCCAACCTGAAGCCGGGATGTTAGGCCTTGAGCAAAAGTAACTTTACCGGCTACCTTACCCTCCAAACCGGAACACGTCATGACGTTATGGTGGCAGGAATAGGTAAGGCGGTGGTACCAATCCGGGTGAGTCACTGCTAAACTCTGCCACCTAGTCAGATGTCACAGTGTTAGTAACGGCTTGTGCTCGGCTTTTACGAGCTTCTGCTTGGCAGGAAGGCAGTTGTGGATCCGGACTAATTTACAAGTAAGCTTATATGTATTAAGATCTTATTTTTAGCATATTTTATTCTATTTACTTAAAGGAAGATAAGACAAACAAATATCTATAGCACTAAAAAAAACTCTCTATAGTTTATCAAATATTGTTTATTGAAACTAATTACAAAATAAATACATAAAGGCTGTTAAAAACTGAATATCTTATATATTAATAAATGTAAAAAGAAATACATAAAAAGTATTTTTTATTGCTGTATAAAGTGTTAATTAAATACGTACTAACATTATTAATGGCGCATTATTATTAGTACTGCAAACAGATTATTATAATTATGACGATTGAGAATAATCGTAAACACTTGAAGTCTTATTACTTTATAGTAATAATTACGCTGCGCACGCGCACGTTGAACTCTTTTGTATTAAAGATTGCATCTTTTTCCAACCGTTGAGCATTTAATGCGCGGTATTCCGACGTACAGTGTGTGACTAATTAAGATTATTTGATTAAAGATAAAATTTGATTAGTTTCCAGTAAAATTAAATTATTTTATAGATTTTGATAATAGCATTGACTTTTAACCGACTCGGAAAATAGGTGATAATAAGTTAGATTTAACATTTTCAAACGTGATAAAGACTAAAACCTGTGTGATCAATACTGTAACACTCTGCCCAAAGGTGAACTTGTATGTCTAATTTAGCCAGTAAACTAGTACCACTATAAATATGGGCTTCTATTCACGATATAAGACAGGTTGTAAAGTATATCACTACATAGTACAAAACAAAGTCGCTTTGTCTTTCCTTATGTCACTTTTTATGCTTAAATCTATAAAACTACGTGACGGATTTTGATGCGGTTTTATTGATAGATAAAATGATTAAAAAAGAAAGGTTTATGAGTATATTTTATATCCGTGCGAAGCCGGGACGTGCCACTAGTTTGGTATAATTAGGTTAGGTTATACGTGTGACAGAACAAGGTTCGCCGACTGATTCTAGCTGAATCAGCTTCATCTTTAATCTCAGCTTTAATCAGCTTCAATCAGCTTATTTTGTAGGAAGGAAAAATAGCAGAATTCTCTGAATTCAAGAAATAAATAGGCATATAACAGATCTTGGTTTTTTGAAAGATAGGAAAATATTAAGAGATGTTTGCAAATAAATTGAATTAAAATCTGAGGAGTGGTTTTAAACTAACTTAAGGTTGTCAAGCTGCCGTTTATTTCTTAACCACTTTGTGATTGGCTGCATAAAATAATCCATAAACTACAACTGGACAATAGGGTTGTCCCATTTCAGTGCTAACAAAATTCTTAAAGGTGGTCCCTCACACTAAAGTATAGGAACGCAGAGTCCGTTTGAAAATGAATCTATGTAGAATAACTAGCAAATTATATTTAAGCCCATATCCTCGAAGGGGTAGGCAGAGACAAAAGTAGCTGAAGATCACTCAGCCACAAGTAGCTGAAGTTACTTAGACTCACAATGTGATAGGTGGCAAACCTATCGCCAACCGGGCATATATCCAATCCAAGGCAAAGTTATTTTTAATTAGAAGGTTAAAAATACACATTTTCTAGTTTTTTTGTTGCCCGACCTGGATCTGAACCTGGGACCTCAAAACCCCAAGTCTGACGCAGGACCGCTATACCATAGAGGCCATGTATAACTTGTAATCTGATAATGTACTAAAACTTTTATAATGCATACTATGTAAACTAATTTCTGGTTTGAAACTTATGATATTTTTATGTTAGCAAACAGTCAGGTTTTACCTTGAAGTCGGAGCAAACAATTCCGGCACCCTTTCCAATCGCATTGGGCAACCACTTGAAGGAAATAATTAGCTCTATAACAATTTTAAAACTCGCATATATAAGGCTTGGTTATTGGAGTTATAGGTTAACTACAATAATTACTTTGAAATCCAATATTTAACTGTTAATCGCTATATCTATATGATTTAATCAATCGTTTTTCTGTTTTACATTATCTTTGTTTTATAATAAACTAGAAGACGGTTCCAGCTTCGTACACAAACCTTTTTCTTAAATTATTCTATATATTAAAACAACCGCATCAAAATGCGTTGCGTATTTTTGAAGATCTAAGCATACATAGATAGAGCATAGAGAAGATTTAAGCATACAGACAGATAGCGGGAAGCGACCATATTACCATTTTATTTTTGTACAAACAACATAGTTCTAGTATTTATTGTAACTTAACAATATATAACAGCGTAAATCCCAATAAGTCTAATTTGACAAATAAAAGTTTTACTTAAGAAAACTATGTAATAACAACTATATAATAATGAAAAATTAAAACCCGAACGCGTATGAGTCGATTTTACTATGTTCGTTTGTATTAAATTTTCTGTTTTATAGTTAAAATTACCTCTATAATTTATTCAGGCTCAGTAAAAGTGTAAAATGTCTTCCTCGATTTGATTTTTGTAATGGTTTGCATATTGTGTACCTAGAGGATATTGTCGTCGACGATGTAATCGAGGTATTAAGAAAAACTCAGAAACCATTTGTCGGATATTGATTAAAATTATTAGCCAAGTAGCCCCGTAATAAACATAAACGTAAAAAATAAAAACAAACAAAACACTCGACTTTTTTATGTATTTATCACATCGATTAATATACATAAAAAATATAGGAGTCGAATTGATAACCTAATCCTTTCTAAAAGTCGGTTAAGAAACGAGTTACTTATATTTCACAAGTATGAAAAAAGTTTGTGAAGTTTATACTTCTTATAAATTCTTATACTTTTTATACATTTTTAAAATCTTTGATATAAAAATGAATTGCTAAATATGTTGGTAAGCGCATAACTTCCGATCAACTGAATCGATTTGGATAATTCTTTTTTAGTTGTTGCGGGGAAATGGCACAAAAAATGGGAAAACAATACTTTATTTTTCCCATACAAAACTGAACGGGTGGAACGAAGTTCGCCGGTACAGCTATTACCAGATAAAACTTACATGTAAGAAGTATTTTTTGAAAACCGTTTGTGTACTAAATTCAATATGGCTGCGATTTATTCCCTTTGGCATACGAAAATCCAATTGTTCACGTTTTATAACACTTCCTAGAGCTATGAAGGTTAAAACTTTGGATGTTAGATAAACGTTAATTAATTATTTATTTTTGTGCAGGTAATTTATAGCCTTGTCGTTGCTCTTTAGCTATTACTTGCAATTAAGTAATCTTTCTAAAATGACAAAAAGTTAAAGCTAAAGTAAAAATAGTAAACACCAATAAATTTTAAACGTTGCGAAGTGATTGTCTATTGAGTAAAAGTAAAATAAGTGCTTGAAATTATGTTATTTGTTGCATTACCATGTTACGGGTGTCTGGGTATTGAATGTACTAGGCCCTTTCAAGTGTTAAGCAATAGCAAGTGCTAAATCAATTTAGGTATCTCAGTTCAACTAAAGTTAATTAAGGTTAGTTAGGCAGTTGCTGAGTATTAATATAAATCTTTTGAGCCAGATTTGTATAAGGTGGCTACCATTATTTTGCACCTTTAAAAAAACTATATTCACGCCCATATCCCTGAAGAGGTAGGCAAAAGCACAACCAGGAAACCCACGACTATCCGAAGACAGGAAGTCCTACAAGGTGATACGTGGCAAACCTTTCGCCCACCGGGCATATATCCTATCCCGAGCAACATTTTTTTAACAGAAAATTATAATAATAATACTTCCTTTATTGTAAGCATAACATTATAGCTAAATATTTACTTAAAAGAAGAAATAAAAACAATAGTAGACTTGGTTAAGTTAAGTAGATTTTTTTATACGTTTGTTACGCGTTTACTCCGTCATTGTTAATAAATGTTGATAATTCTTTTTAATTTGTAGATCATGATTTAGAGATAGATATAAATTGAATCAAGACTTAATTAGTGGATTTTGAATTACATTTATTTATGCATATTTTTGCTCAGCTAGAGAACATAATGAAATTCGGAGTCGGGTTGTTTCAGTTTCACTAAACTTCCAAGTATAACGAATATATTGACGATGATGGTGATGATACTGATGAATGAAACAAATTTCACGTGTGTGTGTCTATCGCATAATAACTTTCGAACAGATGGACCGATTTCGATGTATTTTTTTGTTAAAAAGCTGACGTGATCAAGTTTTTTATATGATAAGACAGCGAACAAGTGCACAGTTATCCCGGTTACAAGAGGCAACCTATAGACACCATAGATATTGTAGGTGCGTCGCTGTCCTGTGGCCGGGGTGGTAGCCCAATCATCCAAGTCTACCGGCTACCCTAACCTTGGAAACGGAACTTGACATTATTAGTATGGAGGTAGGCAAAGGTGAGACCACCGTCCTATAGCTACACGAGCAAACAGCAGCCATCTACCATCAGTGATCTTATTAGTAATGACTTATTTAACCTTTGTTCGTCCCTTACGAGCTGCCTGAAAAGAAGGCAGATGGTTTAACACAAGGAAATACTTGGGGATATTATATATATAATACGAAGAGACGAGCAAAGGTTAAATTAGTCATAAGATCACTGGTGGTAGAGTGTAAAGGTTAAATATATATATATATATATATATATATATATAGTCGTGGTCAACTAATTAGGTACATGCAAGATAGTGAAGAACAATAACCGGTTATGTACATACAAATATAAAACCTTATTTATTTCTCAGTAACTATTATTTGTATAATTTGGTCCGATTATTATGCTTTAAATGGCTGTAAATAAAAGAATAAATAAATAGAAAAAAGTGTTTAATATCAAAGGTTGAACACGTATTCAATTTTAAAGTATAACTCTGTAGCTGGACATTTAACTAAGGACAGTAAACTATAGTGAAAATAGAGTTAAACAAAACTAATAATCTGCAGTATTATAATATCTTTAACAGCTCCATTTTATTACGTGTAAAATCAGTACCCAATAGCAAAACCTTTGTTAGTAATTACCGCTTGACATCGATGTGGCATAGACATTATCAGATTCTGGCATATTTCGACAGGAATGTTTGCCCATGCCTCACAAAAAGCTTCATTAAGTAAAGTTGTGGTACGATAAGTGGCTACTTTTTTCTTGATTTCGTGCCAAAGGTGCTCGATCGGATTAAGGTCCGGGCTCTTTGCTGGCCAATCTAGCACCGATACTGACTGACTGGTAAGAAACGACTTGACTAAACGGGTGGTATGTTTCGGGTCGTTATCATGCTGAAACGTCCATATAATAGGGAGATGCTCCTCAGCATAGGGAAGCATCGTTTCCTCCAATATTGCTTGTATTGATGTTGGTCTAAGTTACCCTGAACTTTCCTCACAGGTCCCACTCCACGTCCAGCAAATGAACCCCACATTTTAATGTTTCCACCGCCATGTTTCACCTGCTTTTTTGTGAATCTTGGATTCATTTCCGCTTTTACTGGATTCAATTTTGACAACACTTCTCATTAAGAGCAAAAATAAAAACGATTTACATGTAGAAACAAGTAAAACTTTGACTAAAGTGACAGGATGGTTGAATGAAAATAATCTAAAAATTAATCTTACGAAGACAAAATTAGTTGAATTTCAAACACATTATAGAGATACTAAAAAATTAGATGTGATTTTAAATAATACTACTATTGAGAATGTAGATTCTACTAAATTCCTAGGAATAAAAATCGATAAATATTGTAACTGGAAATCGCATATTGATTTACTTTGCAATAAAATCGATAAGTTTGTATATGTATTGAGAAGAATTAGAGAAGTGTCAGGATTAAAGGCATCTCTGTTAGCTTATCATGGGTATGTTTCTTCCGTTTTGCAGTATGGTATTCCTATTTGGGGGAATCCTGTAGAATTAACCAGACTCCTTAGAGTTCA
>NJDC01001276.1:419314-430586 GCA_002245475.1 Calephelis virginiensis
CTAGAAACGGATCTTTCTTAGCTAACCTGGTTATCATTCTATCTTCTTGCGGAGTTGTTTTTGTCGATCTTTTTGTTCTGGGCACATTTAAATCTGTGTTATTGCGTCTCACATGTTGCACTGCATTGTAAACCATAGTTTTTGAACAATTTAAATGTTCTGCTATTCTTCGGTATGGCCTACCATGCTGGACAGCAAACTTCATGGTTGGATCGCAACTTTTATTTGTACCCATTTTACTTCAAAATATTTTCCAAAACTTAAAATAAATATTGGGATTGCCGACAAAACTACCACAAAACAATAAGAGAAGAAGTAAAAAAGTATTGAGATTCAAATTTTGAAACTAGAACGTAATATCTCAGTGTCCCTAATTAAATGGCCAGCCAGCATTATTTGAACAAACAGCACTCCGATAATCTATCAGCTATACTGTAAAGAGGTTTAATCTTTAAGAAGTTGTTATTGTTTGTATAATCGGGCACATAAATGACTAATTATAGTTACATGTAACAAATATGGAATATGGTTTAGATTCGTTGGAAAATAAAAAATAAATTCACAATTCAGTTTAACCAAAGAGTGTCCCTAATTAGTTGACCACGACTGTATATCCGTTTTGTTGTTGGGGATTATTGAAAATTTTATATGTTTATATTATAAGGGCCACATTCACGTTCTTGAGTTAAGTATTTAACTCTGAGCTAGCTTTAAACTAAGGTTAAATCACTTTATACTTGACAGTTTAACTCATTTTTAAATTTCAACCAGGAAATTGCAATTAGGTCTTTAATTTACTATTTTGTTTTATTCTACTAAACTCTACAAATTATACAAGCATGATTTCGTACTTATCCCTAACATTTATCAAAGGATATTTTCTGTTTATTTAGTACGTATTTAGTGATTAATAGTTCCGCAATACTTTAGATTGTAACGTCCTTATTCAAATTATATTTCATCAAACTATATTTACATTTAAATTTCATGTTGTTTAGATTACAATTTTCAGATACATTCATGACCTCCAAAAATGTAATTGTTTAGCGACCTTTGAATAAAACTACTTAGAAATAGTGAGGTCAGATATTCAACCTAATCTCACCATTTATTAATATTTATACAAAAACATAAGGTCAAAGATTAATAATATTACAGATAGGTTAGTGTAATAACTCTACCTAATTACCTACCTACTCTTTTGGTGCATTATCTTGAAATGTGATCTTTACAAAGCTATTAATAAATAACCAACTTTAGGGACACAAGATGTTTTAGTGGCAATATAAGCAAAAAACAAATAAACAGACTGGTGAAGTACGTATTGGATATATTTTTTACTATGTTCCTTTTTTGTCACGAATGTTCTTGAATAAAAAATAAAAACGTATAAAAAGACAGTACAGAAACAAGCTAAAAGGTAGAAAACTAAACAAAACATCGTAGTGCGGGGTATCTGTGTTTTAATATTTGTTGTCATAAGTCACTTCTTTCAAAGTCAATAACTAGAACATAAACATTAGTTCAATCTTACTAATATTATAAATGAGAAAGTTTGTATGTTTGTTTATTACTCCTTTACGCAAAAACTGGTGAACCGATTGTCATGAAATTTGGCACACCCATAGATTGTAACGTTGATTAATATAGTATAGTTTTTATCCAAAAAAAAAATCATGTGGGAGCATTAACCACGCGGACAGCAACGCCAGCAACAGCTAGTAAAAAAAATTGAATTAAGTTTTGTTTTTTTTTAAATATTTGTGCGTGGCCATCTTAAGGTATATTTTGTATTGCTTTGTACTTAAGTTTAAAATCTCAAAGAACCTAACCGGAACATAACAATGATGGACGCTGACGTAATGGCGGTAGAAAACATAAGCAGTATTAAAAAATATTACATGAGCATTTTAAAGTAGATAGACAGGTTATATATATTTGAAAATCCAGTTTAATCTAAGTATTATGTAAATTAGAAGTAACAAAGCGGTTTGGGCAGATATTGGTGATCAAAAGTCTGCTTTATATTAAAATGGCGTCTTAAGAATGTTACTTTAAATATTTAATATGTTCGATTGTGGGTAAACTAATGATTGCTTTAATGTAATTGGTTAAGTGTCCAGTTAATAATACGTTTGTTTCCTATCACATTGTAGGATAACTTCATCTAATCGTGTGTGTTCTGGCTGCACCTCTGCCTACAACTTATACAATACGATAACAATACGATCGTGAATATACTTTTTGTTAAGACCTATGACTATTGAAATAAATAAAATGTTTCTATTCCGTTAAAATAACAACATGTAATAAATGCATCTGAAAATTTATAGTTCTAACAAAAATAATAATTGTGGAAGAATTAAAATTGTTTGAAAGATCGTTTGCCACTCGTTTCTCTCTGTCTACACCGTATGAGACGTAGTGTGAAGATATGAATATATGTCTGTGAGCTATCCTTTTAATCGGCTGTATTAATTTTGTCGAAAATTCAATTATAAATCAAGTTTCTTTTTTTACGTAGAATACAATCATAAAATAAAAATAAACAATTGTCTATAAATTTTTTTAAAGAAAGAAAAAATTGGTTAGAGCATTCGTCGGCTTGAGACGAAAGGTTACAGGTTCAAATCCTGTCTGGGGCGAAAATTTTTTCTTTCTTTAAAAATTTATAGAAATTTATCCCAAGCACAGGGCAAGTGCTAAAAAAAAATACATAAACAATTGTCTCCGACAAAAAGTATCTTCACGCTCACATCCCCGAACAGGTAGGCAGAGGTACAACCAAGGCACCCATGACTAGCCGAAGACATTAAGTCCCACAATGTGATAGGTGGCAAGCCTATCGCCAACCGGGCACATTTCTAATCCCGACCAACCTTTTTTTTAATTAGAAAATTGGAAAAAATCCAATTTTCTTTATGTTGGCCGACCCGGGATTCGAACCCAGGACTTCATGCAGTCAAGTCCTACACCCGGACTGCTAGACCACAGAGGCGACAAAACTTACCTATAATATAAAAAAGAACCATCTCGATCAAGTCGGCTTTCAAACAATAAAATCTGTATATTCCTTTAGGAGTTTGCCACAGACAGACACACACGGACAAACACGTACACGTACCAGTAAGCGGGTGTTTGTGATAAATGTAGTTTATCTGTGGAACTACATAACTTTAATGTTACAAATAACCCAAAGTATAAGTTTTGGTGCCATCGAGAGAAAAGATGGTCGAGGTTTTGTCATAATTATTGAATTTCGTGTTGATATTGTTATTGTTATTGAAATTAGTCAATTTTGGTGGCATTTTGTACAATTTTGTTCAGTGAAAGTGCACAAATGAAATAATCATGAAGAAATTAGCGTATCATGTATTTCCTCGTTGCCGCCAAATCTCATTACATGAGCTTGAGTAAACAGGTCACCGCTTTACCCAAGAGCCTGACATGACTTCCTGACGACTTATGACTGATGACTAATTTAAATTAATTGAAATTGATTTAAAATTTGACTAATGGCTAAATACTAACGTGAAGGCCAAAACCTTAAGAAAGAAAGAACCCAAAGTATTTATTCAAACGAACATTGTCATGTATATAAATATAAAACTGAATTGTCGAATATATGTTCGCACATAACTTGCGAACGACTGGAATGAATTTGTTTAGAATTATTTGTGGAAGTCCAAAGAAGGTATGAAACATAAGAAAATGCAATAACTGCTAAGAAACTTAGAAAAAATATTAATTATTTCCTGTACAAGCTGAATGAAGTTCGCTGGGACAACGGGTTTATAGTAAAAATAGCTTCAAACAATTAAATACTAAACTATACTAAAAATGTAAATGTTGCTTGTAACAGTATGTGATTATTAAGAAATAAGAAGTAACATTATAAACTTGTTAAATTATATAAATACAGATGAAAATTTTGTAGTTAATAGACGTAAATTAAGCAGACTTCACTTACATAAAGAATATGAATGTAAAATACTAGTTTAGTAAAAAAATACACTGATTAACTTCGTAGTCTCACAAATAGCAATCGACTCATCACCTACAACTTATTGTAATTAAACCAAGAAGAGTTGAATTGTGTACATTGAAAATATTAAAAAAAAGAGCAGGCAACTAAAACGGGGACGCACATATTTAGACTTTTGTCTGTCTGTCTGTTTGTATTATGAACGCGAAATCGATCGTAATTAAATTTGGCTGGTAGAAATTGTATATTCAGCTCACTAAACTCCGCTCGCTTCCCGTGGTTAAAAGTCAAAATTTTAATTGGGATATAACGTAGTTCGGTTTCATGTATTCCTTTCTTTTTTGTTTTACTATATGTATGTATGTATGTATGTATTGTATCTACGTACGTGTTCCGGTTTGGAGGATAAGGTAGCCAGTAAACATACTTTTGCTCAAGGCCTAACATCCCGGCCTCAGGTTAGCTATGCACAATTACCATTTTTGTTGTCTCTACGTGGCGTCAATTTCGTACCATCCGGAAATTAGACGTACAACACAACTACGTATTGGAAGACAAACAAGTAGACGTACTTGTTTGCCTTCCAATATCATAAAAATTGCTTTTAGAGATTGTCCTTTTTTACATTTATAACAATAGTCAATATAAGGGGATAAATAATTTGAAATCGTAATGTAGGAAAACATTTAACACAGAGGCGATAACTTTTAAACTAAACATACATATCTTTATGCCAAGTGTTATTTCATATATGAATATACCTACTCTGTTTCACTTAACGTATTTTAATCTTCTAAATTCATCAACTAACCAACCGATTTATCTTTTACAGCATCTTCACAGCTATTTAAATTTAGGGTACGCAGAGAGTATAGAGTGCGTAGTACGCTGCATTGGATAGTCAATGATCTATTCATATGTTACTAGAGGCAAGCCTAGGTTAAAAATTATGCATGTATTTCGGTCCCGACCAATTAGATTCGTTTAAATTCAATAACTTAGTAAACTGTGATGACAGACCTGGATGGGTCGACTGCTAAATTAACCGAATCCAAAAAAGACTATACCTCCTTGACTTCAGTTCTTCGCTGTCATTTTTGTTTTTTTTTTTGTTAGTAGTTAATTTGCCCATTTCTGGGACCGGCTTGGAGACTTTTAGGCAATTCTGCCATGTCTTCGGTATTATTTAAGTCTTTATTTCAGTCATTAGTCCCTATGTACATAGTCATGTCAGGATCTTGAGTAAAGCGTTGGCTTCGTTACTCAATCTCATTTAGTTAGATTTGGCAGCAGCAGGGAAATACACGATACACTAATTTCTTCATAATTATTTGACTTGTGCGCTTTAGCTGAACCAAATTAAACTAATTTCCACCTAAATTAACTAATTTTACTCATAATTTACACCAAATTCAATAATGACAAAAAAAAATACGACCATCTTCATGGCGCCAAAACTCCGTTTTTTTTTTGCATTCTTGTTACGCGATTATTCGGCCAGTAACGAATAAATTTTGACGGTTATTTTCTAATGATTAAGAGATTGTCGCTATACAGATTTGACCAAAACCCAAAAAGTGGTTTATAAGTTATACTTAAGATATAATTTCGTATACATCGATGATGTGACAATTAGTTTAAAGTCAGTTTTAGTAATAAATCCATTATTAAACGAGTAAGAAGACATCATTATAATAATCTTAATATTTGCTAGGGTTTATTGTAATCGTATTAGGGTATGGAGAGTTAGGTTATCTTTTATGTTTTTCCTTACATCAATAAACGTAAACATCGTCCTAGATAATAAGTATTAACATTTTCATCAAAATGGTTATTTTTTAAATCTTATATTTGCTACCTGTCCGTGTGACTTCGTCCGCGTGGAATTTCAATACAAAACCTAAAATAAAAGTAGCCTTAGTATTACTTAAGCTGCTTGCCGGTAAAAGTCCCGTCAACATCGGCCCAGTGTTATTTTTGTATAAATTATGCATATAAATTCATTTGTATGTAATAAAAAGCGATAATTTTAGCAACTGTTACAAAAAGATAATCCATTTTATATATTTGTATAGATATGTCTATAGATATCTAGGATGTTAACGATAATTGCCAATCTGAGTCCTGGTTGTAGAGTTTCGCGTTAAGGTTAGTCTACCATTTGTCCTAAACTCAAAACTGGAAAATACAAATGGCGGGCTTGACTGAGTTTGTGGCTAGTAATAAACGAATCTGCTAAATAGATACAGAGCTTCATTATGTGATATTTGGTTTTAATTTGTAATTAATTTCTTTACACTGTGGGCGTTGGCGACAGGAAAAACACTGTAATCCCAATTAAGGTCAATCGTTGCAGAGATCTATCTATCTCCTAAGCCTAACTGATGTATTTTTATTTTAGCACTTGCCCTGTGCTTGCGTTAACTTTCCATAAATTTTAAAGGAAGAAAAAAAAATTAATTGAGAAGGAAAATTGTCTCAGACAGCCGCGGTAATGGGTAAGAAAGGAATTCAAAATTTAGCCACGGGACTTTAATCCTCAGTAGCTCAAATGGTTCGAGCATTATTTTGGGTTGAGACGAAAGGTTACAAGTTCAAACTATGTATGGGGCGAAATTTTTTCTTTCTTAAAAATTTAACGACACTAATCACAATAATTAATATTCGACGAGCGTCGGGGTTGCCACTTCCCGATGTCGAAAAATCCGAAATCGCAAATTGAAACGCTATTAAAACAAAATTGAAATGGCAACACAGTTTTATCTTGAAAAAAAGTTATCGTATGGCAAATGTTTGATTTCCATTCTCTATACTTAGTCATTAGGTAAAGTTAATTTACGTTTTTATACATATTATGTAAGAGATTACGACCAAATATTTATATAATGCGCGTAGGCATAGGCCTGGATACATGTTTAATAATATATTGACAGTTGGGGTTCTTATCTTTCTAGAAAGCCTTTTGTTTTTACCAAACATAGTCTATCTTATGTGTAAACATGTATTTCTATGTCCCTTGAACATAGTATTACGCCTGAATTATTGGACCACTTCGCTAATTCCTTTTTTGTCGTATTAATTACCTACCATGGGCGTCACCAGTATTATTTTCAGGGCAGTGCATCTCTATCTATACATACTATTAACCAATATAAAACATCGAAATAAACATGTATAGCAACATGCATTTTTACATACGAACACAAACATACATACATACATACTCTCGAAAAGCATTACTCTCGCAAGTTCAGTCAGGTAATTTTTTCTATATACTTTCTTTCCGGACAGGGGGGAAGCAGTTGCACCCCCTTGCACCCTGCTGCCGGCGCCCATGTTAATTACTGACTGGAGAGGGTTCATAAAAATAATAAAAACAGGAAAGTTGCTGGGAAAATATGGAAGTCAAAACTTTGATTTTTACCATCTAAAACTGTTAGTAATGTTAAGCGATATGAAGATCGCCGGGTCAGCCAGTATATTTATAAAAATGAATCTTTACTTTTATACGTTATAGCATCATTCGTGAACAAGTCGAACAATTTAGCTATGTCTTTTTTTGTTGTGTTATTTATTATCAGAAGAATATTCTTAGGAGAACAGTTTCTTTGTAATTTTCGAATTCAAGATTCATGGTTAAGACAGAACCTAGCCTCCCTAGTTGACCTGATGACGTTCTCCAGGTCAACTAGGTAAAATTAAAAAAAAAACAACCGTCTTTAGTCATGAGATATATCTACCTAAGAGAATAGAATTGGTAAACGAGAATTTCTGAATTTAAACTTTAACTACTAATTTTTCTTTCCTTTACTTTTCCTAAAAAGAAGAAATAAACCATGTGTATTTCAAACATAAAAAAATATATTTACATATCATGACCATTAATAGAACCTGATTATATTAAATTAAATACTCGTAAAATACCACCTCCCTCAACTTTGTGGCATTACCGGAAAGACCAATCAGTAGACCATCAAGGTTACTTTTCAAATCGATCAACAATTGCCTTCTATTATACTGATTAATTATAACCTTCATGATATCTAGTTTTAAATTTCTAGTGTTTAAAAAATGCCTTTAAAAGAACAATCTCCTTATATTAAATCATGAAATAACATTGAACATTAGAAATATCGTAAGTTTCTAAACGCATTTTTTTTGTAATTCTAAGTTTGAAAGATGTTCAGAATCATTCCAAAAACGTTATGCCACCCTCCGTTTTACTTCCTGATGACAAAATGTACGTAACCTTTTAGTTAACATAAATTGTAATCAAGTAATTATTGCCTTGTAGCATTTCTAAAACTTGTAATCTTGGTAGTTTTTTTTTAGTGCAAAATATTTTTTTTGAAAGAATATTTGGACTTGAAATTGTAGTATATTAAAAAAATCTTACCTAAGGCGACGCAAAGGGAGAAGGTTGCGAAATATACACTAGTGGTCATGTTGGTTGTGTTGTGACGACCGTACGTCTACCTTAGCCCGGCAGCACTGGCTGCGCACGCGCAAGCGACACCCACTACGACGGCGCTTACCACATTATGTGTAGTGCGAGCCTGAATTTACGATAACACTAGCTGCTGCTTATGACTTATCGCGTCTTTTATTTACCTATTAAGTTATCTAATGACCAGCAATATATGGACATAGCTCACGTACATGTTTTTTTCTAGGTCCCAAATTTCGTCTATATGATAGGTGTTAAAACATGTACCGGTAACTTAAAGTTTTCTCAATACAATTTATTTGATTCATTAAATTGATATTACTTTTAGTAAGTTTTGCAAGTATCACTTAGTAAAAAAAATATCTTTTCATCCATATGCCCGAAGAAGTAGGCAGCGGCATTTCTAACGTAGTTAATAATAACTTTAAAATTATTATAATTGACGTAAAATATTTTTATTACCTCGATAAATAATAAGTCAAAATACACCAACAATTTTTACTTGGTATGTTGCCAATAATAGTGATACGTGTATAAAAATATTGGAATGAATTATTTAATGAGATATTTTATTAAATTTATTCTGGTATCTATTTAAGTATTTCTATGTACTAGTATCGTTGACTAACACCCATAACACAAGCATATATGATTTGCTTACTTTGGGGTTAGATTCAATTTGTGTGATTTTTCCAGGGATATTTCCAGGGATATCCAGGGATATATTTACAATTTACCAGATGTGTGTTCAATCAGGTTATCGACATTTTATTCTATGTTTCTTTTAAAAGAAAAACATGTTTAGATTAATGATATAATTGGATAAGCTACACAAAATAAATTTAACCCCAAACTAAGCAAAATCAATGATTGCGATATGGGTGTTAATCAACGATTGGAATACCAGAATAAATGTAATAAACCTGCCTGCCCCCGTCAGAATCGAACACTAGCGCGATGCCAGGGTTGGCCGATGGAGTAGGGCATGTGCTTAAGCCCCTCAAACAACGAAATGTTCAAAACTAAAAATTATATGTTGATAAATCTAAGAAGTTAAATATGACTGTCAGAAATTCAATACTTTGACTATAAATACCGTCACGGCATAAGAGTTCGTGTCCTCTATTACGAAATACGTCGCGATATATGTCGCGCGGCGTGCTTTGAGTGACAATATCATTCTCACATGCAGAATAACCAGCTGTTGTCTGCGTCTTTGCCTACGTTTTTAAAGTTCTTGATTCATTCATCATTCATTAATCACTTTAAGTCGATGAATGAAATGAATAATCTTTTCATTCATCGACCTAAATTAACCTATCGTAAATATTTACGTTACTGATTTTCTTTTTATGTAACTATGTTTTTATGTAACACCACATGTTATAGGTGCGTCGATGTCCTGCTCAGATGTTACACCAAATCTGCCTTACCCTTCGCAACTATGGATCATAATAATGACAATTATTGCTTTATGTCTTTAGTGATGTGTGACGTATCTGTGTATTAGAGATCTACCTTTAAATAACTTTAAAAATGTATTAAAGCAAAATTATGTAAGAAAGGCTATTATAAGGTCTCAGAGTATTTGGAAGAAGAACATGCCTGGGGACAGAAGTTTCAAACCCCCACTGCAATTTGTAACGTGATTACTTTATTACCTTTTATATAAGTTAAATTGTAATTACGTATTTTTTATCTAGTTTATAATGTAACTGTTTATATTGAAAAGACAAGCCCGCTGAGTTTCTTTCGCCGGATCTTCTCAGTGTGAGGCCTCGATTCCGATCCGGTGGTAGTATAGGTATAATAGTGTCGACGCGCACAAGTACCACTTGTATGGTTCCGGCGAATAAAGACTTTTTGATTGATTGAGGTAAATGATCGCCTCTGTGGTCTAGCGGTCCGGGTGTTGGACTTGACTGCATGAGGTCCCGGGTTCGTATCCCGGGTCGGCCAACAAAAAGAAAATTGGATTTTTCCAATTTTCTAATAAAAAAATGTTGGTCGGGATTGGAAATGTGCCCGGTTGGCGATAGGCTTGCCACCTATCACATTGTGGGACTTAGTGTCTTCGGCTAGTCGTGGGTGCCTTGGTTGTACCTCTGCCTACCACTTCGGGGATATGGGCGTGAAGATACTTTTGAGGTAAATGGAAAACCTACCCATTCAAATAACTGCTCAACTCTCTGTCTGTGGTTTTACTAGTATTGACCCATATCGCCTCTTATGAGATGCCAGGTATTTCTTCCTGTGGTGTAGCGGTCCAGTGTTGGAATTGGCTTCACTAGGTCCCGCGTTCGATTTCCGGGTGGAGTAACAAAAATATGTGATTTTCTCAATTTCCCAATAAAAGCAACGTTCCCCGGAGTTGGATAAGTGTCCGGTTGACGATGAGTTGACAGTGCATTCTTTAGTTTTTCCAAACTGACAAAAGAGTTTTTGCCATTGTAAGACAAGTAACTGGATACACTTTTCATTCGATTCCGCCAACTCATTAGCCAAATAATTGCATTTGCATATTTGATTTTGATATATTTGGTCAATGTAACCATTATTAGCATTTAGCCTTTTGATAAATATTTACTAAATAAATATTTATGGCATCTCGTTAGTCGCGGGTTTAGCATATAAGCCCAACTTTTCAGTCACATATCTCAATCTTTCGACAGGCTTTCATTTCCGACATAAGGAGCTGCGTACATTGATCATTTATTTATATTATATTTTACAGTATATTACGTATTATTATATATTATACCCATTAGGGTGAGTATAGACTAGAGCAGCCTTTCCCAAAGTGGGCGATAACGCCCCCTTGTGGGCGCTGGAAGCCTAGA
>NJDC01001278.1:0-11711 GCA_002245475.1 Calephelis virginiensis
ACCTCCTCATCCCACCATGCGTCACCATTCATAGACTTGTGCATCTTTGCACTCCAGCATACCTCTTTCGCAACATCAACCGTACTATCTTTCAAAACATTCCAACAGTCATCCACGTCTAAGTCCGGTAGGCACACACTGTTCAGCCGGTCTTGGACTTGACTCTCATACATGCTTCCTACACTCGGGTCTTGCAACTTTTCACTCTTAATCCTTTCAAGCCCTCCAAATGGAATACGTACTCGCCAGTGCCTCCACTTCTTAAACATACCCCTAAACCGGCTAATAACCAAGTAGTGGTCCGTGTTAAGAGCTGGGCCTCTGAAGGCTCTCGTGTCCATTAAACACTTCCGGAGGCGACTATCAACCAAAATCAAATCTATCATACTCATTTGATCATTCCTTCTCCATGTATACGTATGTATGCCCTTATGCTGAAACATTGTGTTAGACACAAGGAGATTTCTTTCCACACATAAATCTACAATATGTTTACCAGCATAATTCACTCTCTTATCACCATAGGGTCCAAGAACGGTCTCGTAACCGTCCCGTCGCGTCCCCACCCAACCATTCAAGTCACCACACACAATCACTTTTTCATTTCCTTCAACCATATCCAGAACATCCCTTACAGAATCCCAAAACTTTTCCAGGTCATGAGTCGCCGACGAGTTGACCGGAGCATAGGTTGCTACTTCAAAAACTCGCGTGACTCCTAGTTTAATACGGACCGAGAGCAGTCTTGGACCAATCAAACCATACTCTTTCAGGCCTGAGGCTAAGCGAGACGATAAAATGATACATACCCCAGCGCTGGCGTGATCGCTCTGTGGCACACCAGACCAAAGAGCCAACCTGCCGCCGGGGAGATCAAAAGTATCACTACCTTTTCGCTTAGTCTCCGTTACACACAGTAAATCCAGGCATCTCTCATTCATTACATCAATCAATTCATTCATCTTCGCTTCCATTCCCCCTCTCACATTCCACGTGCCTATTTGACACTCTCCACTCCTCGATTCGCCTGTACGGGCCTGGCGTGATGGGTGGCGGCCCCCATCGCCGCATCTGCCTCTTTTCGTACCGACGAGGGCGGATCGGTACGCGTCGCCTCCAGGGAACGCCCTAACCCACTCTGTGGTACTTTTACGGGCCAGAATTGCAGTCCAATGGACTGGCAGGGATCGCGACGTGCACGCTTCTGGCCAATGACCCCCCTTAATTTTATAACAATACACACCATAGATTGAAAGATAAGTTGAGGGCCTTAGTTCGAATAATAATTGAAATAAGCGCCAATCGATAACGAAGCTGACCTATGATTTGAATGCGATATGAACTTCTGCTGTTTTTAAGAGTGAAACCACCACGAAACAATTTTAAAAAGTAGCTTTATCTACTCCTGATATTGGTGGTGATTCTGCTGTTTACAAACTAAAATTATTTTAGATGCATGCTATCTTTTTCTGATGAAACAAAAACAAAAGAGACGGACCATGATGTTTTTAATTAATGTTTTCCGAGTGACAGATTAAACGTGTATAGAATGTCGTGTATAGACTAATCTGACATAACTAAAAATAGTTTGTTTCTTTCTATTACTTGCGTTTAAAGAAGATAGCGATAACTTAAAACAATTATAGTGAGTGCTTCACAAAATTAGCACCACTTTAAGTTTAATGATCGTCTTGTTATAGTTTTAAGTCAGGGTTGTTAGTAATGTTTCTCGTATATGAGACTTAGCAGAATAAAGTTTTATTAGGTACGTTGGCAATGTTTAAAGCGCAACGCAGCTATGGAAAAAATCTGAAATATCAGCATGTATATGCAACAAAAATGCCACCATCATCAATAATCATAGCAACAAATGTCAAGTTGGCAATACAATGCACTTGTTTCGAATTGTTCCCTATTTTTTCAAATGTCATTTGTTATCAAGATTTAATTTGGGTTACTGGTACCTAGTTTCTAGTTATATTCTGAAGGTGGAAAAGTTTTTGAAGTGAAAACTTCTCTTAGAAGTTGTGCATTTTTTTTCGGAATGGGTAAAAACTTCTAAACTCGCGTCAGGACAGGTGACCTCATCGAACGTTCGTAAGACAGCGCAGGGCGCTTGCGCGAATGTTCTTGTCATGTTTGTGTGCGATAGCGTATTAAATGAATATTGTATCCTACCACATAAATTATAGTACGTTCATACTGATAATTAAAGCAATTCGTGCAAAATGATTCCCTAACCATTCCAAAATATCAAAAACGCTCAACGTTAATATTCAAGTTTTCACTTCTGTCGGCACTTCTGGAGTGCAACCCGACGTTTCTTTTAATAATTCGATTTACAGTTTCCTGGTCAGGTTCCTAGGGCCCCTGTACTTGGGGGCCCCGGTGCAATGCATTGTTTAGCCCTTTGGTAGGGCCACTGATTACAAGATAGTAGATAGATGGATAGATTGGAAGGCAAACAAGCAGACGGATTTCCTAATGGTAAGAAATTCACGCCGCCTAGAGACACCAAAGGTGGTAACAGTGCGTTGCCAACCTGAGGACAGGATGTTAGGCCTTGAGCCTTGTTGAAACTTACTTTTAAGTTTACCTGCTACCTTACTCTCCGAACTGGAACACGTTGTAACGTTATGCAGCTAGGTATAGGTAAGGCGGTGGTACCAATCCGGGTGAGTCGCTGCGAAACTCTACCACCTAGTCAGATGTCACGGTGCTAGTGACTGTAAGCCTATGCTCGCCTTTTAGCTGCCTGGCAGGAAGGCAGATGGTCTATTCTGCTAAAGAGCCCAGACCAACACGGTCCAGTTTTAGTGTTTCGGGAAATAATTATTCATAATACAGTACTAGTTATGAAGTATGGGTCGTTTAACCAGTAGGCCAAAGGAAAATCAAAACTTTTAGCTTTAGAATTGTTTTATTTTATTTGTAGTTTTGTATTTTGAACTGAATTTGAAATGAGAAAAAAAAGAATACAACAAGGAATGGGACATTTTATATTTTATACAAGTTACACAAGTTTATATTTTATATACTGTTACTATACTATTTTATATTTTATACCGTGTAATAATTTATGGACTTCACAAAAGTAATAAATTTATTAAATAAAATGAATTATAAGAAAAGAACAAATCCGATATCCCTCAGAATTTGAATCTGTGCCCTTAATCGATTGCTAATAAAGATTTCTTTCTTAAAAAAAATATGAAAAAAATTGATTTTTTTGTAACGGGTGCTTAATGTTTTTTAGGGATAAATGTTGGGATAAAGTTTCATAAATCTAAAAAAAATGAAGTGCTAAAACTAAAATATCTAAAATGAATTCATATTTACGGCAGTTGATAGATTTTTATGTGAAAGTTCAACAGCATACGGTTCTCCTGATGGTAAGAGATAACATTTGCCTATAGCCACTATAGATTTTCATTGGCCGGGATGTCAGGCCTACCGGCTACCCTACCTTGAAAACCAGAATAGTTGATACGAGTAGATAAAAAAAAGTATGTTCACGCCCATATCCCCGAAGCAGTAGGCAGGGGCACAACTAAGGCATCCACGATTAGCCGAAGAAACTAAGTCCCACAATGTGATAGGTAGCAGCCTATCTCCAACCGGGCACATACCTAATCCCGAACTACATTTTTTTATAAAAAATTGGAAAAACCAGATTATCTTCTTGTTGCCCGACTCGGGAATCGAACCCACGACCTCGTGCAGTCAAGTCCAACACCTGGACCGCTTGACCACAGAGGCGAAAATAGAAATGTAGAGGTCAAAGCCCTAGCTGTCAAAATATTGACATCACGTGTAAGAACATGTGTTTGACATTGCCGTCAGCATTATTCAGACGCGTCTAGATTTGCGACATCACTGATTTGGGCCAATTATTGAAAATAATCGCTTGCGTGCATGTAAACGTGTTTGGCATGCACTACATTATTTATTGGAATTTGCAATTTGAAAGAATGTTTTTATGAATATTATGAGTTAATAATGTCAAAACTGCAAAGAAACAACTAGAATTTCTTTAAGATATCGTCAAGGTACACAAAAATGTATTATTAAATGTAACTCAAGTATAGTATCGTAGTAAGTAATCGGTTTTATGAAATTTATATAATTAAATTTATTTTGGTATCTATTTAAGTATTTATATGTATCAGGATCGTTGGCTTACAGCCATAACACAAGCATATAATTTGTTTACTTTGGGGTTAGATTAAATTTGTGTAACTTGTCCTGGGATATTTATTATAAATGATTTATTTTAAATCTCTAATCTCTAAACTCTAAATGTTCATCACACAAATGCCTCCCCCGTCGGGAATCGAACCCGAGCCTCGTGTTAGATCAGTTTAATTTATTTAATAATTGAAGTCTACATCAAGAAGATAAACTTATTCATATGATTGATAAGAGACGAAGCAAAACTGCTAAAATATTCTACTCTGACATGAGAAGTTCGGCACATCATAGCCCAAAGAAAAGGGCTAATAAAGGTTAGTGCACACTCATATTGCTAAAGTACAATTACATCCCAATTGGCAATTAACATTTTAAATGAAAAAACCGCTGTATTGTGAATTGTTATTTGAAAAAAACCTTGACAATTATGGCAAGCGAGAGACGAAAGCAAAATAATAATTGCCCTTTTTTCTTCGGTATGGTTCTATTTGCGCGTTTCTATATAAGGTATAAAAAGTTTGTCTGTTGTATACAATCAGTTGTTAAGTCTTTAACCTTACTATATTGTATTCACTTGCATCACCCATTTTTTGATTGTGCCTATAAAAGATTTGGTTGGAGGTGCAAATTTTGCGTACCAAAAAAGGCAAACAATGATTTCAATCGTCATGTAAGAAATACTAAATCATGAGTCATGAGTTTCAAAAAAAATAGATCATATAAACAAGTGTCGAAAATGGATTAGGTAATTAAAAAAAGCCGATAAATCTATAAATCTTAAAGAAAGAAAAAGTTTCGCCCCAGACAGGATTTGACCTGTAACCTTTCGTCTTAATGTTTTTTTTTCTTTAAAATTTATAGAAATTTAACTCAAGCACAGGGTTGGTCCGGGCTCCTTTGCAGAATAGATCATCTGCCTTCCTTGCCAGGCAGCTCGTAAAAAGCGAGCATAGGCTTATCGTCACTAACCCCGTGATATCTGACTAGATGGTAGAGTTTCACAGCGACTCGCCCGGATTGGTACCACCGATTACCTATTCGTGCCGCCGTGACGTGTTCCGGTTTGGAGGGTAAGGTAGCTGGTAAACTTACTTTTGCTTGAGGCCTAACATCCCGACCTCAGGTTGGCAGCGCATCATTACCAACTTTGGTGTCTCTAGGCGGCGTGAATTTCTTACCATCAGGAAATCCGTCTGCTTGTTTGCCTTCCTATATCATAAAAAAAGCTCTAAAATGAAAATACCTTGAGATAGAATATTGTCGTTCAATTATTTCACTGTATCAAATAATTATGAAACACTTTTTTATTAATCGAAATCAATTCAACCACTCAATATTAATATATCAACTTAGTAAGGCATAGTTATACATAGGTACAGATATAGTTCTGCTTCATGTAATGCAGCAACTTACCCGGGTAAGGATCCACCGCCTTACCTATTCCTATCGTCATTATGACTCTGTCATGTTCCGGCCCCGAGAGTAGAGTAGCTGGGGGACTTGCACAACTGGCGTAATATTGCTACAACTGGATAGTGATACACATATAACGTCTACAGTGTTTATAGGTCACAATTATCTCTTACTCACAAGATGCCCCTGTAATTGTAAAAAAAACGGGTTGCACTCCGGGAGTGCCGGCAGAAGTGAAAACTTAACATTGACATTGTGCATTTTTGATATTTTGGAATGGTTAGAGAATAATTTTGCACGAATTGCTTTAATTATCAGTACGAAAGCACTATAATTTATGTGGTAGGACACAATATTAATTTAATGCGCTATCGTCCACAAACATGACAACACGAACATTCGCGCAAGCGCACTGCACCCTATCATGAATTTTTGTCTGACGAATCAGGTCACGTGTCCTGACGCGAGTTTAGAAGTTTTTACCCATTTAAAAAAAAGTATGCAACGCCGGCAAAGAAGCTTTTACTTCAAAATCTAAAAATACACTTATAATGTAAGTTGTCCTATGAAGTACAGTATCTAAAGTATTCATAGGATTTGCAAATAAATTCTGTAACCAACCAACAAACCCATACGACTATCATTTGTTTGTATAGGCCTGTGTACAAAGTGACACAGATAAGGAAAGACAGGTTGAGGCGTATCTCCCATCGAGGACATCTGCACGTCCGTGTTCGGACATCCGAACGTGTGTTATCGGGCTAACACACATTTGAATATCACATGCCAGATCATGATCGACCTCGAATATCACTAACTGATAAATCATCTTTGTAAACCTGATGTGTCGTTTTACGTGACATATTTTAATTTTAAGCTGATATTATTTGATACAGTTATCAATAATTTTGGAATATCTTTTAATGAAATACGTTACAGTTAAATAACTGTATTTCCAGTACTTCTAAGCTATATTTAACGATTAGGCTATCTGTATTTATATGTGAAGGAAATTTTTTTTACGGAAATTGCGCTGACGAAGGAGTATTAAATTTGGCACACGTATAGTTTATGTGTAGGAGAAGTGCAGAACGATAATATTTTTAATGATAATGTTTACAAAGTGCATTAATTCAAAAAATAAAACATTACACGTACCTACTACCATGCCATCCCGACCTCAGGTTGGCAACGCACCATTACCACCTTTGGTGTCTCTACGCGGCGTGAATTTCTTACCATCAGGAAATTCGTCTGCTTGTTTGCCTTCCTATATCAAAAAAAAAAATAAAAATGCATTTGACACACACAAACAAATATATTGGTGTGGTGATTACAATAAAACAGGTCACAAAGTTTAGAAACAAAGTAGTTGATCTTGAGAAATGAAGATTGCGTTCTTATCAACAAGATATTAAAATATATTATGGTCGAATTTCGACCAATGGGCGACCACTAGTATAATTAAAATTTCACAATTAAATAAAGTGCATTTTTTTATTTTCAATTTCAATTCATTTATTTGTAGACATAGGTAAAGTCGAGGTCTTGGAGATTACATTACAAAAGAGCTAGTGACGTACAAATATTATTTATAACAAAAAAGTAGGTAAAATTTAAGAAATGAAATTACAACAATTAGTTTCACTATCTCATATAAAGCTGTTCCGGCGAACTTGATTCCACCCGTTCAATTTTTAACCCCTGACGCAAAAAGAGGGGTGTTATAAGTTTGACGTGTCGGTCTGTCTGTGGCATCACATACAGTGATTTTTTTTTGTATTAAAGGTAATTTATGTGCGAGTTAAATCGGTAGAGCCGTTTAAAAGTTTTGGGGGGTGAAAGTGGGGAAATTAACCAAATGTCTGCAAATATACAGATATTTTTACTCTTTAAAAGGAAATTAAGTTCTTGCATCAGGGGAATTTTTAATTTTTAATTTAATATTACTGTGGGAAAAATTAAAGTATAGTTTTTCCAAGTTGACTCGCAGTCGATCGTGATGAAAATGTGAAAAAAGATGCTCAGTTCAACGATTTGTTTGTGTAAAAATTATTATAATTTGTTCGTGTAAAATTATTGTTTATGTGTAAAAATTCTAATGTAGATAATTTTGAGACAACAATATCCAGATGTCATATGGGATATGTGTTTATTTAAATTGGTTTTACAATAAAATTTCACTCATTGCAGGAACATATTACTTTATTTTAAACATAAAATATATAAAGTATCAGTTGAAGGATAAAGAAAAATACTAATTTAACTGTATCTTTAGAAATTCGTTGCTTATATCTGCGACAACTTTAGTGTATTTATGGTCTTTATGTATTACATATATGGGGATAATGGTACATATAGGATTCGCGAAGGTCACGATAAGTGGACCGATGGCGCGGTATTTCCGGCCGCGTGGTCGGCACGTGCGCCCGCGCAGGATGTGTATGCACATGGGACAGTTACACCCCTCGATATCGCACAATTATATAAAAAGGATATTTATTACGACTGCCTAAAATATAGGGTATTTTAACTGTTATAGATGAGTATTATTACCATCGTTGAGCATGCCATATTTATTTTAAGGAGTAGTAAACATGATAAACTTGAAAATGACATTTTTGAAACAAATACGAGTACTTAATTGTTTTTATGTGTTTTGTATGTGTATTTATAAATAAACATCATCATTTGTTTCAAACATTAACATTCAAACATTGTATTAGGAATTACACACTTCAGAAATAGTAAGAAACTACATGTGCCTAGTAAAAAAAATTAAATTCCTGATATTCTGAAATCACTTCCAGTAAAAAGATTACGAAATTGTAGGTTTATGTGAAATAAAGATGATTTATTATTACTAAAGAAGGTATTTGATTTGCTACTAGAGTAAACATTTTATAGTGTTAAAGATTTTCTTGCTGACAAGCATAAATATTTTTTTTTATTTAATTTAAACTTAATTTAAGTAATAAAATCATTGTTTGCCGAGATGTTTCGCCTTTTCTTCTCCTGACTGGCTAAGGTTGGAAAAGGTGGTAGTGTACGGTAGATAGGATTACTTACTAAACATATAAATTAAGTAAGTATCTTCACGCACATATCCCCGAAGAGGTAGGTAGAGGCACACCAGGATACCCACGACTAGACGAAGACACTATGTGCCATAATGTGATAGGTGGCTAGCCTATCACCAACCGGGCACATATCCAATCCGGAGCAACGTTTTGGAAAACTCCAATTTTCTTTCTGTTGCCCGACCCGCATTTCGAACCCTAGACCTCGTGCAGTCAATCCAACAACTGAACCGCTAGACCACATAGTAATTTGAGAGTTATTTGTAATTTATAATAAATAAAATGTTATTATGCATGCATGTAGTAAATAGCCTTTATTTTAATATCTCAAACAGATACTCCAATTTTATTTATTTCTATAGATTATACTTAAAATTAACAAAAAAATCGTGACAGTGAGATCCGAGAAAGAGTAGGATTGAAAGAAAGTATTGGTGTTAAAATGCGAAAGGGCATGCTCCGCCGGTTCGGACATGTGGAATGAATGACACATGAAAGATTGACTAAGCAGATTATACAATGCGAATGTGGATGGATGTAGGTACCCGGGGAGACCAAGGTTGACATTCCACGATCAGATCAATCGGATATTATCCGAGGGTGGTGTCAACAGTCTCCGAAACCGGCTGTTTGTATTAAAAGGGTATTGAAAGTGAAGGAAACTAGACAGATTTGTCAGGATCGTGAGTTCTGGCACTTGATACTCTCTGCCTACCCCGTAAAGGACTTGGCGTGAAGATATGTATGTGTATGTAATTCAATATTGTATGGACATAGGCTGTCGTAATTGTTCGTGTTAATTATGAGTAAAATTGATGAATTTACGTGGTTATTAGTTCAAATTTGTTCATTAAAGTGCACAAATGAAATATTTTTAAAGAATTGGCGTGAAGACATGTATGTAAGTAACAAAAAACATCACTATGCTATTACTATGTACTCATAAGACACCCATAAAATACTTAAATTTACAGCCACAAGTGGACGCGAAAGTGCAACATAATAAGAAATAATTCTTTCCTGTTGTGATAAACGGTGACGTCTTTAAACTTGAGGAAAAAAAATTAATTCGTGAATTCTTTAAGTTATTGGCACAAAAAGGGAAAATTTAAGACGTGCCAACTCAGACAATGCGAAGTGGTGTTAATCTCGTGATCAATAAACTCTCTGATTACACATTCATGTATACCTGGTACCCCACAAAGATGTCTGGTCTGGTACGAATTACGATCGCTTGATATGCGCTTTTTTGGATAACACAAAATTAAGTGCAAAGGACGAGAAGTCAATTGTTTTGTGAACAACTAAAACAAGTGACACTGTGGTCTAGTGGTCTGGTGTTGGTATTGTGGCAAGTCTCGGGTTCGTTTACGGATGACCTAAATATGTATTTCAAATTTTCTAATAAAAGCAATATTGTAAACATATGAATGTACGCCGTGAAAGCTTTTTTCAAATCATTTATATCATAAAACAATTATAAAACGAAATCTATTTATAGAATACTAGCGGCCCGGTACGTGCTTCGCTACATATATGACCGCATGAATGACAACAAAACAAAAAAAGAAAACTGAAAAAAGTTTCAATTTGACGGAAAAATACATATTGACAAAACGATTCGCCATTTATTGAATTCATTTGTTACAAAAAATATGATAAATTAAGAACCGCTGGATCGATTTTATGTAAACTTCACATAAACCGTCTACTTAATAGCCCGAACAAATTGGTTTGGATAGGTGAGCCCGATCTTGAGTTATAAAATTACAACGAAAAGTGGCATTGATTTTTATATATATAGATTTTTTTAAAACTATGATTGCTATTATTATATACAGAGTAGGAAACCCAAAACAAGTTTTTTGAAATCTTTGTCTGTTCACTTTTCACGCAAAATTTATTAAATGTAATTTTACTAACATTTGTGTAGCAGTAGCTTATACCGATCAACATTTTGCATAAGTTTTACTTTGGTAAAACATTTCGTTCCGATCACTACCCACGAAAAGTCACTAACAAAATGAAACTCCCAGTAAAAATGTGATCAGTTGAGAATACAGTTTATTTAAGCGGAAAACGATTAATTATCCGACAAAAAAAAGTGCGTTTTATTAGTATGGCACGCTACAACCTGTGTTATTCGTTAAGGGCCAGACATATGGGTCAGCAGACGAATAAAAGGCGGAGACTGCGATCTAAAAACTATGCCAGCTGACCGTTCCACTCACATTATTAATTGTTAACGGCAGTGCTGGATTACCCAATAGGCCAGACTAGGTCATGTCCTGGGGCCCCCGACGATCAGAGGCCCCAAGAAAGTTTGACTTGAAATATTTTTTTTCCGAATTTTTTTGAATTTGTATATTTTTTTATTTGAAAAAATCGTATTTATTTGATATGTTTATCTAATTTTGTTTTTCGCTCAATTGTTATTTTATGCCAATTTTAATACTTTTATATGATATGAGGTGTTTGAAATTCTGAAATTTCGAAAATAACCGTTAATTTTACAATATTTTTGAAAGAGGGGCCTAAAATCAAAATGGCCTAGGGCTCGCTATGGGCTTAATCCGGCACTGGTTAACAGGAAGGTCGGTTCGGTGACACGAATGGAATTGGTACATCTGTCAGAATTGGATATTTAGCTGTTGGTGAGCGTCATCTGGATTTACCTGCTTTGTTTTTATTGAAGATCTTATTAAAAGGGTCTATATTATAACTAAGTATTGACCACTGTTGTTGAAAGACTGTAGCAAATACGAGCTTCCATTCGCGGCTTTGTCCGAGTACGAATTTATATATTTTTATTATTTTTCCTAGTATTTTTATATTATTATTCTTATTTTTTTTATTATTCGCCTCTGTGGTCTAGCGGTTCAGTGTTGGACTTGACTGCATGAGGTCTCGGGTTCGAATACCGGGTCGGGCAACAAAAAGACAAAATTGGATTTTCCAATTTTGTCTTTTTGTTGTTGTTATAATAAAAATATTGCTCGAGATTGGATATGTGCCCGGTTGGCGATA
>NJDC01001278.1:11736-26196 GCA_002245475.1 Calephelis virginiensis
TTGTTTTTATTGAAGATCTTATTAAAAGGGTCTATATTATAACTAAGTATTGACCACTGTTGTTGAAAGACTGTAGCAAATACGAGCTTCCATTCGCGGCTTTGTCCGAGAACGAATTTATATATTTTTATTATTTTTCCTAGTATTTTTATATTATTATTCTTATTTTTTTTATTATTCGCCTCTGTGGTCTAGCGGTTCAGGTGTTGGACTTGACTGCATGAGGTCTCGGGTTCGAATCCCGGGTCGGGCAACAAAAAGACAAAATTGGATTTTCCAATTTTCTTATAATAAAAATATTGCTCGGGATTGGACATGTGCCCGGTTGGCGATAGGCTTGCCACCTATCACATTGTGGGACTTAGCATCTTCGGCTAGTCGTGGGTGCCCTGGTTGCACCTCTGCCTACCTGCCTTCGGGGATATGGGCGTGAAGATACTTGTTTTTACTTTTTTTTATAAATTGTAGCGTATTGGTTATTTTGATGTATAAACCGTGTGTTTATACACACTGTAAAGTTTTATCTAAATCCGTTCAGTGATTTTTCCGTGAAAAAGTAATTCATCTATTGTCACAAACTTTCACATTTATAATTATATATTATAATTATAATATATTATATTAGTAGGGTTATTAGACCGGGTGAGAACTGTTAGTCAATCTATTTTGTTGAGTGCCAGCTCAGGGCTTACCGTTGAAACAAGCCACGGTGTAGTGCATTCCTATAGGCTAATAGTGCAATTTTCAGCTGCCAAAATGGTCTGGACAATAAATAATGATCGATAAAATACGATATAGCAGATGTGATTTTAATCTATATGATAAATTTTAAGATAAAATGCTAGAATAATTAAGCGCAATAAAATTGCAGAAACCGACACTATGATAGCAAAACATTCTACTGGTCGTTTTTAAGTTATTCTTATTAATGTATACATTTTTGTTTAACATTCAAAGAAGCTTTAATAAAAATCTTCAATAACACAATAAAGTATATAATTTAAAAATTTATATGGTGTATTTATTTGTGTGTACATAAAACGTTTATTAGGTTTTACGTCGGTTTGCAGTTTTTTTAAGTGACTCGATGAACCAAGTGTGGCGACGGTGTGCGCCCAGTTTATTATTACTGTTGGGTAAGGTTCTGTTATTACGAGCAAATTGTGTTGAGATTGTTAATTTTTTTTTGCAGAATATTTACGTAGCAGTGATTATGGGAGAGCTCTATATCACTTTACTTGTTTATTCTTTAGAGTTGTCTATATAACTAAATGTCTTTGTCTCTACTGGTGAGCTTATACCGCTTAACATTGTCGTATTTTGTGAAGATATTTGACATCTAAAAATTTCGAATGTCAAAAGTTGGTTTAAATGACATGTAGATAATCTGATCGAGTTGGTTAGAAACACGAAACATGAAACGTCATGACGTCGCATCACTACATAAAATACAACAAGAAGAAACTTCTGTGTGCAATGTTAGCTTTTGTAGACGAAAAGATATATCTATCTATATATGGAGAGAAAACAGTTTCTACCGGCACATCAAAAGCCTGTTAAGAAATAATAAATAAGTTAAGCCATTACTTCATTCACGTAATTTCACTTGCGCTAGATTGCTGTACAAGAACTTGCCCGGGAAGTGTTCTACCTGTTATCCTATTTCTGCCGTTACATTGTGAGTGTCTTGCTCCAGTGCCGGGGATAGGATAGACTTGAGCGTTAGGCCTAATACCCCGAACGACAACGACGTAAGATAACACATATGACATACCCGGGTCGGGCAACAAAAATTTGCAAAATGTGTATTTTTCAATTTTTTAATAAAAATATAGTTGGCCTGGGATTGGATATGTACCCGGATTGCGATAGGCTTGCCACCTATCACATTGGACTTAGAATCTTCGGCTGGTCGTGGATGTCCTGGTTGTGCTTCTGTCTACCTCTTCGGGGATATGGGCGTAAGGATACATAATGTCACCATACCATTGCTTACTTTGGGGCTTGATTCGATTTTTGTAACTTGTCCGAGATATATATTTATCTATCTTATTTATTTCTTTACCAATAAGTTACCTGTTTACGACCTTTTGTTATGATTTGTTATATTAAAAATTATTTTAAATATGCAACTAACTGTCCAATTGATTAATGGATTCATGGGACAAAAATTAAAAGGAAGTTGTATCATTTGTGTATAGAAATAAAGCCTTCGCTCATAGGAATAAGAATTCAGTTAATAAGCCTTTATTAAAATGCGTGTCCACGAATTACTGCGCGTTCAGTCTCACGGCCTCTCATGCGTTTTCGTTTGACAAACTTGTCGCTCTATACAGATTTCCGATGATATTTCGTCTAACAGGGTTGCTAGACTTCAATTCTTGATTTTAGTAACAGATACAAACTTAAAATGCCTTGTGAAGATATAATACTGGAGATTACAATAAGAAAGACATCGGGGTTAATGATCGTAAAACGGAATTATAATTATAATTATACGGAAGACATGGCAGCATGGCCCAAAGAACTTAGCCGGCCCAGAAAGGTGCAAATCAACTTAAAAACACGAGTTTTAGTGCCATTGTAAAAGAATTATATTGAATTAATTACATTATTGTTTCATAATTATTGAATTCTATGTTCATATTGAGTTAAATTAGTTAATTTTGGTGGCATTTTGAACAATGTTGTTCAGTGAAAGTGCACAAATGAAACCATCATGTAGAAGTTAATGTATCCTGTATTTTCTCGCTGCCACCAAATCTCCCTAGATGAGCTTGAGTAACGAAGCCACCGCTGTACTCAAGACTTAAGCTTATTCTTTTTTAAGTAATTGTTTGTCAACAAATGACAAATAATTGCTATATTATGTAATAAGGTGATACATAAAACAGATATTTTTAAATCAATTTTAAATATAGAATTTAATTTTGATTGGATTTTAATAGGAAAATATCTGGTACGTTTACGATTTTAAAATATCTTTAACGCTAGATTCCTAACCTATAACGAATTACTGGTGTTTTTCGGGGAGCTGTAGATTTTTAACATCCAAAGGAAAAGGGGGAAAAGTTTCACGTGTATGTGTGCGTCTATGTGTTTGACATGCATGTTTATATTATGGCTGTGCTTTTAAAAATGTCGAAAAAGATATTATGTCTGTAGTTTATTTTGAGTACTGTTAATAATACTGCAGGTCTTGGTATATTATATAATTGGAGTTGGTGTTGCTAGTGACGCGTAAGAATTAAATAAATGATAAATCAGTAACGAAATCCTATATTTCGTTATACCTTTAGAGATTAACATTAACTTACCTATCTTAGCTATACAATAAAACTGAACTATTTAAAAACATAAACTAGTTCAGTTTATCCGGATAACTAATAAATATAGCAGTAAAAAAACGCTCTTGTATATCTAGTATAGTCCAAGCTTGTGACAACCCTACTTATCCTCGACTGCTCATTTGAAACGGGTGACCATATAAATAATAATCTCAGATGGAATTTTATCGTTTTACTATTCACAATAGCTCACTAACTTTATTCAAAAGGCGTCACCGAAATGCTTTCTATCATATGATAGTGTTAATAGGTTTGATTTACTTACACGTTTATTGATAAAGAAATGTATTGTACAGAGTTAGGTGCCTACTTGTATTCAATATAAGAACTTAAAAAGGTTGAGCTATCTGTTGGAAAAAAGTTGGCTTTGATATTTTTTTAAGGCCCAACTGCATTCTTCTTCTTCTTTTATAAATATGGCTTTCGATCGTTTTTCACCATTACTTTGCCAATTTCAAGTTAGTTAATTCAGTCAGTCACAAGTCACTATGTACAAAGTCATGTCAGGTCAGGGTAAAGCGGTGGCTTCGTTACTCAAGCTCATCTAGGAGATTTGACGCCAGCGAGAAAATAGACGATATACAATTAAATTAATATAAAATATATAAAAAACAATTAAATAGATATAAAAGTGTACAAAATACTACCAAAATTGACTAATTTCACTCAATATAAACACGAAATTCAATAATTATGAAAAAACTTCGACCATATTTTCTCTCGATGGCGCCAAAACTTCATTTAGATATTATATACCAAAGTCAATAATGATATGTTATTAAACTAAGACTGAAATGCTACTGTTGTAGTGATATTTTGTTTTTTGGTCTTTGTGTCGCATGTCGCGTGTCGGTGACGCAGCAGAAAGGCCGATGTGGTTGCGTCTATAGTTTATATATTTTATATTATACCTCTTCGGGTAAGACTCTACTATCTATTCTCATTGGCAGCACTAGCAGATTAATTAAACAATGGCAGCAATTCTGTTGATGCAAACTAGACCAAACTTTAGTTATAAGTAGCAGAACCAAATCTTGTACTGAAAATCTTTTTAATCATTTACGGAACGGATACTTAGTTCTCAAGACTATTTAATTTTATTTAGTTAAGCCTAGTTAGCGTTCTAAAATAATATTACGCCAAAATTTTGAATTAAAAAAAATTTTTTTGCAAAAAAAATACAGTCAAACAGTGCAAGTGTCTTTTTATTCATATATAAAAAATACATAACGGAGTTGCACCTAATGCCAAACATGAAAATAAGGATTGTATGGTTTTATGAAACCACGGTAAAAGTGAAACTTGATCTATAACTACGAGTATAAACTATAGACGCCACCACATCGGCCTTTCGGCTGCGTTTCCGTCACGTGACATGCGACACACAGACCAAAAAAATTGAGATAGTAATAAAAGTTTCACTTTAAAAATTTAATATAAAAAAAATAAAAAAATGTCAAAATGAGAAAAAATGCAATAAATAAAACCAATAGTAGTTTTATTAAAAGTATCTCATATATTTACGAAAGCGCATTTATGTAACGTGATAAAAATTAAAAATCCTCACATTTCCTTATATTATATCAGTACACGTTAGAAAAACATTCCTCTAAAGTTTTTATTACCAGTAAACCACACACCTGCCAGCTCTTCCTCTCACAATGAGATCTATTCAAATGCTAAGTAAAAATAGCTTTGGATAGACAGCAGCGTTATATTGAATTAACCTGATGTCGGAACAATGCTCACACTGAGCTCTACTTTCTTTTTGAGAAAGACAACAAAGTTCCTCCTTGATAGAACGATGACAAGCAACCTGCGAGACAAAGACGATCGACAGCGGTTGCCGCGGCGTACAAAGGTCAGCTTCGTTCGAGATCACCTTACATCGTTGCAGCCGCCAGCAATACAAAGCATAATCTTAGGGAAACGTCAAACGACGTCGATGTATATTTCGACTTTCGTAGCTTGAGTATCGATATTTATTCGATTACTATTCAATTTCTATTTATGTTAATTAAAGTATAAATCGTACGAGTGTTATAAAAACCTTCAACACAAAGCTGTATCAGTGTATCATTTTTTTAATTTTGATGAAGTATAAAAATGTCTTTTAAATTAATAAATATAAAAGTGAACTCCCCTTTCGCGTGATTATCTTATCATGCCTGAATAAATGGAACAATTGTGCTTATTATTTTTTATTGTATTAGTTAATATCAGGAAAAGGTTTATATTAACAGAAAACCGAGAAAAATTAATCGAAATTAGAAAAAAGAATACTTAAACTTTTACCATATAAAATTGTTGGTAGCTTTTAATGTCGAGCGAAACGAATTTCGTCTGGTCGGCTAGGTTACTAATAAAAAGAACATTGCCTAGAATTGTGGAACCTTTAGATGATCGTGGGTGTCATTGTGGTAGTAGCAGTATCTCCGTCTACAAGCGTGAGCATAGTTAATTGTTTGAAAAAATTCTGAGACAAAACAGACACGGGTCTGGATATGTGTCCGTCAAAACCTAGATTCCGCGATCGGGTTTTGTCTGACGTTGGTGTCAAGATTCTTCAAAACCGGCGTGTTTGCATGAGAAGGGCAAATAGTGTGGGAGAAGCGAGGCAATTTGGCAAGGAACTTAACATTTAGCATTCGATATTCTCGGTCTGCCCCGTACTTGACGTGAAGATGTGTATGCATGTGTGTGTAAAAATGGTATTTGTTTATGCAAATTGTAATACGTATTATTTAAAAAAGTCGACAATATTGTAGTGTAGTGCGTTTAGTCATTATGGCGGCAGGACCAATACGGGGAATTGGTCCTGCCGCCATAATGACTCGAACATGAATGACATGACATGAATGAATAGGTAGACTTGCGCCATAGACTAACATCCTCGCCGCAGGACAGCGATGCACCAGTAATATCTATGGTGTCTACATTACTGGCCACTGTTTTTTCCTACTATCAGGATACCTATTTTCGCTGACATACACATAGAAAAAAAATTATTTTTAGAGAAACATTATCGATATTTCTATTTGATATCGTTTTGTCTCGTAGCAGACATCGTCTTGAAGTCGACCCGTCTATATCGCTAATATTTAAAATTACAATTTTAGAGAAACATTATCCATATTTCTATTCGATATCGTTTCGTCTCGTAGTAGACATCTTCTTGAAGTCGACCCGTCTATATCGCGCCTCGTGGTTTTGTGACGACGAGCATTATCGCGGGATCTGAGTGCGGAGATGCTTTTCATAATGCGTCCAGATAAACCCGCATTGTGTCGTGTGCTCTATAACTAGAAGAATATTCCATGAAAGGAGCGCACAACGCAACAGGTACATGCACCCGCTTATCTATTTTAGGTGACGTGCAGTTGCTCGTTTGAATTATTTAGAAATGTTTGACATTGAGAGATTTCATGGCTGTAGTTATAATGTTCATTGGATTATAAAGAGTACATTGAAGGAGGAGGGATTGAGGGTGGAGGTATCAACTACTTGAGGTGTTGGGTACAATTAGATTGAATTCGAATAATTTGCCCGGTATTAGGTGATGTCGGTGGGCTTGCCATCTATCACACTGTGGGTTTTATGATCTTTGGCTAGACGTAGGTGTCCTGGTTATCCCTGCCTACATCTTCGGGGATATGGTCGTAAGGATACATTAAGGGAGGAAATATTAGAGTGTTGGAGTGAGCAGAGTGCCAGTTTAGGTATATTAGTAAAGTAAAAGAACATAAATCGACTACAATTTCATTCTTATGTCGAAGTAAACAATTGATTCGCATTACCAGAAATTAGTAAATATTTGTCTTTGGCATTACTAAGGACTACCTTACCCGGCAAACTTCGTTCACATGGCTTTCGAAACTCTTTGCCTACTACAGGGGAGCTTGGTGTGAATATATGTTTGTATGTGCCCGATGATCTGGACGTTCAAATGTTTCTCTACATTTCATACAAAACTTGTGATTCCGAAAATAAAATACAGGACAACAAACGAAGCATATACCAAAAAAAAATAAAGAAATCGAACAACATGATTGCCTAATACATAATATTTTGAACTTTACGGGAACCTCTATTAGTAAGTGGGGTAAAAAGTAACAGATAACCTTCCTCGGAATATACAATACCTATCTGTCAAATTTCTCTACGATCGGTTCAGTAAATTTGTAGTTTATTACGATCGGGATACAGGCTCAGAAACATTGAAAAATGCTAGAAATGTAGGTCCTGTCGCCCATTTTTAGTCACCTGCATCTATTTTTAAAATATCTTTAATGTACAGAATTCATGCTTCAACAGATTTACTATGAGTACAGATATCAATTCAAAAAGCACTAAACTAGGCATCTTCTATATAACTTGTCTGTAACCATATGGAGGTTAAGTATACTTTATTATATATAATATTAAAATCGGTCAACTCAGTAGAAATTCAGTCATGGTCTCGCTTAAAAAAATGTAAGGGTAGTCACGTCGAATTGAGAACCACTCCGATTTTTCGTCAGTTGAAAATTAAGTAATTACTTAATTAATAAATCGTTGTATTGTTTGTAATATAACATAACTAGCGGCCCGGTAGGTGCTTTGCTACGTATATGACATCATGAATGACATAACACAATAAAAAAAAGAAAGAACAGAAAAAAGTTTCAATATGACAGCACAATCCCCACCTGAAAAAAGTTTAAATTTGATTTAAAAATACCCAATAACAAAATGATCCTCCATTTATTGAATACAGTTGTTACAAAAAATGTGATAACTGAAGAACCGCTCGACCGATTTTATGCAAACTTCACATAAACCATCTACTAAATCTACTCCGAACAAAGTTTAAACATTTGGTTTGGATAGGTGAGCCCGTTCTTGAGTTGTAAAATTACAACGAAAATTGGCATTGTTTTTTATATATATACTTAGATATAAATTGTTAACAGAGGCAGCAAATCGAGTATCAGTTTTACGGATTCGTAATAATAAATGCCGCTATAGAAAATTACGTCTTAAGTAATTTATGAAGCATATTACACATTAATTAAAAGTAGTTATTTTGCTATGGCTGCCAAAACAAGTAGCTGCTAGGCATAAAATGCGCTAATTTTAATTGAAAGCCATTAACGTAATATTTAGTAAATCCAAAGGGCAAAGGTCAGATTGGAGATATATGCTGAGTAACACGCAATAGCAATTAGTCTGATTAAAATATTTCTTTGTAATATTGCGCTTGTGCCGCGACACGTTTACTACCTACTATTGAATTAAACACAGCTGACTCACTATACCGGTTAGCTATAGAGACAACTGAAATTATCTTTGTCTAGTTTATTCTGTAGACAAAGCGCCATGTCGCTGCGATAGAACAATTCGAAATTGTTAAGTTTATTGCTAAAGTATATAATATTGTTGATTCATATCCTTTCGAGGCTGCTTATCGCCACTCAATGGACATTGATCAAACAAATGATGAGCTTATAACTTGCAATGAAACAAAATGTTCGCAACAGTTAAGACTTTGGACTTTTATGTCCCCGTACCGAGTAACCTATTTGTTGAAGTGAACGTTTTTATCGATGTACGAGGGAAATTTGACACATTTCTCTGTTACGTTCATTTACCTAGCTCTAGTTACGTTTTTCAAAAAGATTACTGTTAGTTTTCGCCGAATTTTATATTGCGTTCTTCGTGATTTTTGTTTTGCCGCCCGGTATATCTTCACGGCCTAGCTGTAACGTAGATTGAAGAACTCGTGCAACGCGCGACACATAAAGTTTTTTTGATTGAAACTTCACCTTTGTTACATCCACAAAAAATAATGACATTAAGAGTTTTCACTTCTTATATGTGTGCACTAATACACACACGTTTTTTTTTATTTTAGTTTAATGTATTTTCAGAGAGTATATTCTATATGATGAAATATTATATATTGCCTTTCACACAGACACACACACACACAAACACACACACACACACACACACATACACACACACACACACACACACACACACACACTCGCTACGTTCACCCGTATCCGCGCACGCACTTACGTACGCACGTACTTACACTCACCCAGAATGCATGCATCTATCTATGAATAAATGAAAATATGAACACTTAAAGGCATATACCGATTAATTTTACAAAATAGTAAACAATAAACTAGATTAAATACCACATGAGTAGAAAGGAAATGTGTTAAATACAAAAAACTCTTTTTATAGCATAAGCACTTTCCTTCAAATTTACTACAAATTGATCAGCCTTGATCTGTAGGGTTACTCTCGAAGCTCGATTCATGCATTATTGGAAATTGGAATCGAATATGTCATTTTAGGTACTTTTGAACACAATACTGGAGAATTATTACCATTTAGTTAATAGTAAATAGTAAATTATTTTATCCTATTCGTTGAATTTATTTGTAACTAAATGTTAATTCTGTGTTCACAAGTACCTAAAGTGACATATACGATTCCAATTTCCAATTCGCATGATATCGAGATTCCACAGTAACCCTACTGTTTCTATTTCAGTTTCTGTTTGTTGACGCAGTATTGACGTAAGGATTAGAACCCAATTATGCATTTAGTAAAAGAAAATAAACTGTCACAAAATGTTAACATTTTTTCAATTTTCTCAAAAATAAACAGGTATATTTCCATTACCCGCACCGCTGAGTAGTTAAATCCTTTCTGATTAATCCTTTTGTAAACAACAATTGTGTAATCTTTTGCGCCAAATCTATTACCTGTATCTTGATGTTAGGGCTGTCACTTATAACATATAATCTACAAGGACACATACTCATTTTTTTTTCAACTAGAATTATCTATTATCTTTAGTTTTCCTTCACTTTTGGCTCATTCTAATTTATCTTTCAATAATTAATTATTAGTTTGCAGTAATCGTTGTCATCTTTACTAAAATATGCTTAACTTGAAATATGGTTTTTAAGTAATGAAGTTATAAAAAATGGACTTCAATTTTACGAGTAATATTATGTCTTTTAAGTATACCAAAATTTTAAGGGAAGAACGCATCCATCACAAAACTATCTTTTAGTAATCGGTTTAAAATTGGGCTTAGTTAAAAATAATTAGTTTTAAACGTGATGTCTAAAATTGAAATAAAAATGAAAACGAAAGCAGTTGAGGCATACTTGATCGTTAAGTTGAAAAAATATTTATCGAGTAAAACAAATGACCATATCAACTTAAGTCGGTTTAAAGTTGAGTTCAATTAAACGAATTAATTTAAAATATAATGCCTGAAATTGAAATGAGAATAAAAACGAAAGTAGATTAGATATATTAGTTAAATTTTAAATTAAAAAGTTATTTATCGAGTAAAACAAATGACCATATTCACTTAAAATCGAAAGAATTTAGGTAATATTCATATTAATTTCCTAAGTTTTGTAGATCATCAGAATTAATAGGGTAGCTTTTTAGCTAGAATTAATATTATTGGTAGGATCCATTTTTTAAATTTAACATGCGATAATAAAACAGTTCATAGCTATTCAGAAAAATAAAAATAAACTATAGCTTAAAATTTAATGTATAATTTTGTACTAAGGTGTATATGCTACGTGATTATTTAAACTTTAAAGAAATGTTTTTTACAAATCCTAACAAAGAAAACAAAGACTACAATGAGTTTTTAAAATTTTCGTATTAGTCGCAATAAAACTGGTTGACCACACAAAACCAAGAAAATTAATGACAATGGAGAAGAAAGGGTAAGTACTTATTAAGTAAAGTTTTGTTATCGTATATTATATTATTTCTCGTTAGTCCAGCAAATAAGCCTAGCTCCACCGACCAAATGCGAAGCTCGCGTTCGATTCCCAACGGGGACAGGCATTTATGTAATGAACAATTAGATGTCTGCATTTCATTTAATAAACACCTAGAAATTTATTCTGGTATCTGTTTAAGCTTTTCCATGTATTAGAATCTTTGTTTTACGTCCATAACGGAAATATATAATACATAATTTGCTAACTTTGGGGTTAGATTCAATTCGTGTAACTTGTCCAGTGATAAATTATTATATTATTGTGTAAATATTTGTTACAACCCTGCTAGTGCCTATTACAGCTGGGCTTGGATCTGCAACCCGTAGCTGCGTAAAATATTGAGCGTGTGATACAGCGGCCACCCAACGCGTCAGGTCAGCACCAGTAACAGACAACAGACTACGTATAAACCTACACAACTTATCTGTGCAAATAAATAAATATGTATTTAATATTTAGCTAGAAACCACAGCTTTTTAATTAAGCAGCAAAATTACAGGTAGAGATTGAAAGGAAATCATTGGATAGAAATAAATGGAGCCAATTTTTTTATGGAATGACATGTGTTGCTAAACTGGAGGAGGTTTACACCCGAGAGATTTATGACATAGTATAGAAAAAACATTAAGTTTACATGGTTTTTAAAATTAATTTCAATTTGTTTTTATTATTTAACATATCAGTTTGTTTATATTTTTTTTTCAAATAAACTTTAATTGTGTACATCTGTAATCATGTTGGTACAAATAACGTTAACAGCTTCTAAACACACATGTAGCGCAATCAAACAATTTTTATGTCGTTTCAAACAAGCTTGATTTAAGGATATATTACTATTATGTCATCCAATCAAACGTTTTAAGTACTCAGAGTATTATTTTGTATAATGACTTATGACTATGTCAAAAATAATTTATTAATACTGAAGACGTGACAGCATGGACTACAGGTCTTAGCCGGCTCCAGAAAGGGACAAATTAACTTAAAAAAATGTAGAGAGTTTTGGCGCCATCGTGAATGAAGATGGTCGTAAATTTTTCACAATTATTGAATTTAGTGTAAATTATGAGTAAAATTAGTTAATTTAGGTGGGAATTAGTTTTATTTTGTTCAGTGAAAGTGCACAAATGAAATAATCATGAATAAATTAGTGTATCGTGAATTTCCTCGCTGCCGCCAAATCTCCCAAAGTGAGCTTGTGTAAAGTGACCACCGTTTTACTCAAAACCCTGACGTGACTTTGTAAATAGTGACTTATGACTGTATAAGAATAATTATAACGGAAGACATGTGACTAATAAATGTATAAGAAATAATTAAAACGGAAGACATGGCAGCATGTCCTAAAGGTCTTAGCCGGCCCTAGGAAGGGGCAAATTAACTTAAAAAAATGTAGAAGGCCTTTGAACCCAAGCCTATTTTTAAAGAACTATCCAAATTCGAGGAAATTTCAAATATGGTATTTCATATAACCTCTAATGACAATTTTTTGCTGTATGTCAAGGGATCGGGTATAACATTTTTTTATGCTTTAGTAGACAAATAGTAGTGACGGACATCACAATCTCATTTTAACGGCTGCAACTTTTGGTCAATTGTTAAAAATTGCATACATTTAAAAACCCCATTCGAAACATGTACACTTTTGCCAAAAATCAACCCTGAAGGACTGTAATGGGGAACTAAAGTTTGTAGAAAAATCTATTCTACGCTGACGGGTAAAAAGCTAGTGAGCTTAAAAAAAATATTGGTCAATAATCCTAGAATTAAAAAAAAAACAATGAATCCCCGACAAAACCTAAATGGTATGTAGCTAAGAATTATCTCGATCATGACAGCTTTCAAACTAAAAAATCCACATCGAAATCGGTCCATCTATTCAAAAGTTATTATGCCATAGACACACACATACATACACACACGCATACTCACACAGGTCAAACTTATAATGCACCTTGTTCTGTGTCGGGAGCTAAAAATATACCATAATATATTAACTACAAATAATACGGTGAGCATAATAGCACAATGAATTAATTGCCCAGTTTACGTACTTATTGATCTAATTACTATTAATCGTGTTTGGGCGAGCGGCCAATGGCGCTTGGATATGATTGAATATGACATGCAAATACTCTGGTTTGAATGTGGGTGTAGCAGCTACTCGGTGAGGTTTTACCATCCAGTTTAAAATGGAACCAAACTATCTATAGATCAATTAAACAGTAAAGTCTCTCTCTACCTCCCAGAATCGTGAGTTATTGAGAACAAGTTTAATGAGCCTTATAAAGATCAGGTTCCATTGCCTATTTATGACAATGTTATTATGACTCATGATATAGAAATCATTCTTATTGTACAAGCTATTCGTAAGTTGAGTAAACATCGCTGTATATTCTGCTAATGGCAAAAACAAGAAAATAAATTAGTAGACTATGTATAGTGCAAATTCTGTTAAATGTTTTCTACTTAAGAATCAGTTTATCGGAATATGTATCTTCAGGCCCATATCCCAAAATAGGTAAGCAGAAGCAGGCAGAGCACCCACGACTAGCCGAAGACACTAATGCTCGATTTCACCGTGAACCCCTATCCTTTAGGGGACCTTTTAAGGGGACTTATGGAACTGTTTCAATATGAAACAGTCCTTTAAAATACGTTAAAAGGTCCCCTAAAGGGGCTCTTGGTGAAATCGGACATAAGTCGCACAATATGATATGAGGCAAGCCTCTCGCCAATTAGGCAGCTAACTAATCCGGGGCAGCGTTATTTTTATTAGAAAATTAAAAATATGAAGAAGAAGTCTGGGTCCGACTCTCCAAAAAAATGTTCTCAATTTGGCTGTATGATTTTCGTATGTTTGTTAGACGAATACTCGATTAATAGAAACCAGATTTTGATGGTTCTTTGTAGAAATATAGGTCATGATTATGAGGCAGTAAGTAAGGCAGCATGTAAGTTTTGTCATGACCCGACTAGTGATATTTAAATAAAAATTAAAGGATTATTAAATATAACTTAAACATGACTGGTAGTATGTTGATAAGATTTATGTGGGACTATTTCGAAAACATTTGCTATCTACAAAAAAAAGAGTTATCAAATCGCTACACTTTGGCTAATACAATTTTTTTATGATATTGGAAGGCAAACAAGCAGGCGGGTTTCCTGATGGTAAAAAATTCACGCCGCCTAGAGAAACCAAAGGTGGTACCTAATGGTGCGTTGCCAACTTGAGGTCGGGATGTTAGGCCTCGAACAAAAGTAAGTTTACCGGCTACCTTACCTTCCAAACC
>NJDC01001278.1:30943-60293 GCA_002245475.1 Calephelis virginiensis
TTAGCAGCGACTCGCCCGGATTGGTACCACCGCCTTACCTATTCCTGCCACCATAACGTCAGTGCTTGCTGTTGACGTGTTCCAGTTTGGAGGATAAGGTAGCCGGTTAACGTACTTTTACGCGAGGCCTTACATCCCGGCCTCAGGTTGGCAATGCACCATTCCCACCTAGGGTTTCTTTAGGCGGCGTTAATTTCTTACTACTAGGAAATCCGCTTGTTTGCCTTCCAAGTTCCAATAGCATAATAAAAGGTAACTTTTATATTGTTATATCTTTAGGTAATTTCAAAAAAAATCTGTCACATTGTGGGACTCACTGTCTTCGGCTAATTGTACACTAGACTTGGTTGTACCTCTGTCTACATGTTCGAAGGTACGGGCGTGAATATACATAATGTACTTAACACGTTTCTATTTTCAGACTTTGTCAAATGCTTGATCTTAATCTCTCTTCCGCATCGGAAGAAAGCATTACAAGTCGCTCAAAAAAATAGAAGCGAAGGTCAGGCACATGTGGCTTCAATAGTTTTGAATTTGTGAGGGGAGCGTTCAGACGAGGTCAATGCCTTATTTGAGGTAAAGGAGGGTTGCCGGCGTCACGTGAAATATTGCCTCAGAAGAAGCATGTTGAGAGGGCTACCCTAAATACGTAGCAACTCCGCAGACGGATAAGCAGGTGATTAGCATACGTTTACAAAGTACACCATTTGCAGCGGTTTTGAGTGCGTATATATTAAAACTTTTCAGGATTAAGGGGTGGTATTTTTAACTGAGTTCAAAAAATCGAGGAGGTTCTCAATTCGGCCGTTATTTTTTTTATGTATGTATACCGGTTTCTTCGTGGTTAACTACCTATTTATATGTGCCATTTACTATTAAGTTTGAAGTCAGTGTCAAGCCAATTTGATACTTACTCCAAATATAATAATTACTTTAAGGCTTAGCACCAACTTCAAACTTACCAGTAAATGGCACATATAAATAATAGGAAGTATATACTTAATATTCAATCTTTATTATTTTTTACTTTTTATTTTTGAAGTCGGTTTTTATTAACATAGTTATTTTTATTTATCACAAGTTCATGTCTAAGTTTGTTTGTCTCTCTGTTTTCTCGCAAAAGGGATAAAAAGTCCGTCTCTAGGGTCTAAGCTATCTACCTATTAACTTTCAGCCAAATCGGTTAATCCGTTCTTGAGTTATGAATAGTGTAACTAACACGACTTTCTTAAATATATAGTTTGTATGAGGATAGTAAGCAGTACTTTACAACTTATGAATATAACTAGCAAACCATGCCTGCTTCGCATGGGTGGAAAAACATAATTTCAAACCTTTCTCTTGAATCTTTCTATCTATTAAAAAAACCGCATCAATATCTGTTCTAAAGATCTAAATATATCAATACCTAGGTACAGGCGGTGAAAAGCGACTTTATTTAACACTACGTATTTATCATGTACTAGCTGACCCGGCGAACTTAGTATCGCTTGACATACACATTTTGTTTGTAAAAAAAATCTTCCGATTTTGAGATATTCTTAATATGATATTTAGCCCTCCTCGAAAAATGGGCTGTCAAAAACTGTGAGTTTTTTTTTAATCGGACCAGTAGTTCCAGAGATTAGCGCTATCAAGCAAACAAACAAACTCTTCAGCTTTATAATAATAGTATAGATCTAGAAATTTAAAACCTAATTCCCAGCGCCCGATCCAGCTATTTCACCGCTCCAGGTAAAGTAATGTTTGCCGCTTTTTACCCATGCGCTATTTTTAGATGGTGTAATTTTAACCTACAAATAACACATTGTCCCTGCCAATATTAATGAAACAAAATCAGTTTGGTTTTAGGATATTTATTCAAAAATATATTAAAAAACAATTAATTTGATTTACAGAAATAGTTATTTTGCCGCCCCGGCAGTTGTCCGGTTTGTGCCGGCAGCGCCCGATCTAGAAGGGCCTAGATCAGGTGCAGCTCATCTCAAATTCTCTAATTATGTTTTTAATAAAATTGTGTCACCGAACTGCAATAGTGCAAATATTTCACAGATTACGGTCATTTATAAAATGTAGTTAAGTTAACAAATGATGACCCCAAAACTAGAAAAAGAGATCCGAAGTCGGTTAAGTAATCTTAATTTAGCGTTGCAAATGAATTCGTCAAACTCTTCTGGCTTAGTTCTTTACAATTATTATTCACAAATACATTGTGTGCCTCTGCCTACCTCGTCATGGATAGAAACGTGAAGATACCTTATATGGAACTAAATGTTATAGACTAGTCGTGGGTGCCTTGGCTGTACCTCTGGCCACCTCGAAAATACAGGCGTGAAGTTAATTTTTACTTGAATTACTTAAGTTGTTGTATTGTATAATATGTGATTGGTAGTATATTAATATATATTACTAATTATACACTGACTTTTGCCCACAGCTTCGCCTGTGTACTTAGGTAATTCAAGTAAAAAGTAACTTCACGCCTGTATTTCCGAGAAGTGCAGAGGTACAGGCAAGGTGGAGGCCAAGGCATCCACGACTAGCCTATAACATTAATTTCTACATAAGGTATCTTCACTTCACCCCGCAGAGGTAGGCAGAGGCAAAACCAGGGCACTTACAACTAGTCCAAGACGCCAAGTCCCACAGTGTGATAGGTGGCAAAGCCTATTCCCAAACGGGCACCTATCCAATCCCGGGACACGTCATTTTTACAAGAAAATTTTAAAAACACAAACCAGTTTGACTGACAGGGAGCAAAAGAAATATTTTAATATTTCTCATACACAACTTAACGGGTGGAACGAAGTTCGCCGTAATAGCTAGTAAACATTAAAATATTTTGTCTGATTTTATGGAACTAATTGCTATTAATAACCAGCTAGTACTTTGTCCAAGAGTTTCTAAAATTACCCAATCTATTTCAATTTCTAATCTTCATAAAATCGAGTTTCAAGAGTAAGCCTTACTAAACGAGCTGTTGAAGACATCTATTGGCTTAGGGCAAGTAGTTAAAGCTAAGTAAACTTACGAGCTGCGCTTAGGATATCTAGAACACTATTGCCTGCGACGTTGCCCGCGTGGTTAACGGTCCCACAGGAACATTTTGTCGGGACAAAAACTATCCCATGTCTTAATCCAAGTTACCCTCTATGGATGTACTAAATTTTATTAAAATAGGTTCAGCAGTTTTTGCGTTAAGTAGTAAGAAACAAAAATACTAACTTTTCGCAATAATAGTAAAAGTAGTATATTAATTGGCCTTATTTTATACTACTGAATGTATAATAATTTGAACATGGTGTTGATAAATCTGAAGGATAATTGAAATAAATACCAAAATTGAATCCAACGCCAAAGTAGGCAAATTATATGCTTGTTTTGTGGGTGGTCGTCTACGATACAAATGTATAGAAATTAAAAAAGTATATCTTCGCGTTAGACAGAAGTGTAACCAAGCCACCCTCGAGTAGTAGAGGATACTAAGTCCCACAAGAATTTCCTGATAGTAAGGATAAGAAATTTGCGCCGCCTAGAGACACCATAGGTGGTAATGGTGCGTTGCCAACCTTAGGCTGCGGTGTTCAATACCAGAATAACTAAACACACTCAGACCCAGGCAACCAGACATCTAGAAGTTCATCACAAAAATATCTGTCAATGTTGGAAATCGAATCTGAGGCTCGCAGTTGTCTGTGGTGTTAGGCATAATGCTAACCTATGAAAACAGTTCACAGGCAACACATTTATCTTTGACATTGAAATCTATAGACTGCAGTTTATGTTGCCACTTCCACTTTATCACTATATAGTATAAAACAAAGTCGTTTTCTCTGTCCCTATGTCCCTTTGTATGCTTAAATCTTTAAAACTACGCAACGGAATTTGACGTGGTTTTTTAAATAGATAAAGTTATTGAAGAGGAAGGTTTATTTTAATATCGTGAGAAGCCAGGGCGGGCCGCTAGTTTTCTTATAAATACAAAGAACGATGCCAAAGCGGACAATCATAAACGGCTGGTTCCACACCTTAAGAGTATGAAGGGGTATTGATATGATTCCCGGAGACATCAGGTAGGTTATACACTCAAGTGGCTTCGAGCCATTAGCTGCTGCGCTCGGGAGCGGCCGCACCCAACTCATGTGAACGCCATAATCTTCGCTCCACTACTCCTTATAATCGATAACTATTGTTTCCAGCTCCATTATACTGCTCGATGTGCTCATCAGATAAATTCACAGACTTGAACCATATTGAAGTTGACCGTGTGGAACAAATTCAAAACTTGATTCTTAAATTAATGCTTAATAGGGGTTTTAGACGGTTGTACGAGTACTGTAAGTACTGTAGTACTCGTAAGTACTGATTTTTTATGATATTGAAAGGCAAACAAGCAGACGGATTTCCTGATGGAAAGACTTTCACACCGCCTAGAGACACGAAAGGTGATAATAAAAACACGTCAATGGCATGCGCAGACACTATGGCGGCAGGAATAGGTAAGGCGGTGGTACCAATCCGGGTGAGTCGCTGCGAGACTCTACTCCCTAGTCAGATGTCACGGTGCTAGTGACCGTAAGCCTTATTATTGTTTGCTGTTATTACATAACACAATAAAAACTAAAAGAAGAGATTTATAGTTCGAGAAAAGGTAAAACGCACATCGAGGACTATGGTTTACAATCCTAAGTACAAACCTTATACTTATGTCTAAAAATATTAAATTAATATAGTATGTGTGATGGTCAATTGTAATGTTTTTTTTCGCAAAACAATTTAATTTTTTTTTTATTTTTTTAATTTAATTTAAATTCAACTCAACACTATTTTTAAACCAGGAATCTATGACAAGGAAACTGAAAAACTGGTATTATGTTGCTGTAAAAACATTTTCTATTAAAAACAGTTGTTGGTATACTTTCAAGAAATTGACATAACGTGGAGCCTTATTTTATTATTTTATTTTCGTCTCCTCTATAGTCTAGCGGTTCAGTTGTTGGACTTGACTGCATGAGGTCCCGGGATCGAACCCCGGGTCGGGCAACGAAAAGAAAATTGGGTTTTTCTAATTTTCTAAAAAAAATGTTGCTTGGGATAGGATATGTGCCCGTTTGGCGATAGGCTTACCACTTATCACATTGTGGGACTTAGTATCTTCGGCTAGTCGTGGGTGCCCTGGTTGTGCCCCTGCCTACCTTTTCGGGGATATGGGCGTGAAGATATTTTTTTTAATTTTCGTAATTTTCATAAGAAAAGAACTACGAAAATCGGTTTGCTATCGACCTAGTAGACACGTAGCATACAATACAACCATACACTCAAATTGAAACCCTTTTACTCGTACTTTTTTAAGTCAGGTAATAATTGCCATACCATTTTCCCCGTGTTAGTCCGGGCTCCTTTGCAGAATAGACCATCTGCCTTCCTACTATTCAGCTCATAAAAGACGAACATAGGCTTACTATCACTAGCACCGTGATAACTGACTAAGTAGAGTTTCGCTCGGATTGGAACCATGGTCTCACCCATTCCTAACGTCCAAAAGTGCTTACCGTTGACGTTTTCCGGTCCGGAGGATATGGTAGCCGGTAAATCAAGCCGGGAGATCCCGGCCTCAGTTTGTCAACACACCATTTCTACCTTTGGTGTCTATAGGCGTCGTGAATTTCTTACCACCAGAAAATAAATCTGCTTCTTTGCCTTTCAATTACATAAAAAAACAATAAAAAAAATAAACCATAAGGAATATTTTAGGTTGCAAAGCTTTCTAGTATCTTAGGAAACTGGTAGGACCTTCGTTTATCTGTGACATGAGCGTGGGAGATAGGTTAGGGTGACAGTAATTGACAAGTCGTCGGGCACAGGACACTTGACGCACGTGCGAGAAGACTTGCCCCTGTAAGCAGGATGTCTTTAAATAGACCAAATACCTTTGTGAAGGCATGCCCTCCGAAGGGTGCCGGCATCCGGCTGCGATCGCGCACTCGATTTGTTTCTTAAGAGGTAACTTATAAATAACATCGATTATTCAAAACCATTGAACTATATCGTTGAGTCATGACAGTTTCCTTTTGGTTTAAGTGTATGGGCATAAGGATCTGGATTCAAATGATGTGGGGGTTTTTGCTAAAGGAAATCATGTTGTATACTACATACTACATACTAACATATGATACCCTGTATCATATGTAAGCTGTGTACAATTGAAAGCTGGATTCAGGTGTAAATCTAGTTTTCAAAAAGGTTGTGGCCTTCAGAAAATTTGGTATTTCGAAAATTGGTCGGAAAGGGTCCACCTCAAAACTACGCTCTCTTAAATAAAATAACAAATTTTGAAATCGGTTGAGAAAAGACTGAGAAATCGATTAGCATAGAGAAAAATATAATATATACCTAGTTATAAAAGAAATTCGTGTTAGTTATACTACTTACAACTCAAGAACGGCAGAACCGATTTGTCTGAAAATTGATACGGAAGTAGCTTAAAACCAAGAGACGGACATAGGATACTTTTTATCCCGTTCGACTGCGAGAAGACTAGAAAAAACAATATTCAATTTTTTCTCATACAAGCTGAACGGGTGGAACGAAGTTCGTGGGAAAAGCATATAATATATAGAATAGATTAACTATGATCAACACACTAACCTCTTACTAATAAAACTTACTCACCTGTTGATCTGGCGTGTAACTACATTTTTTATTAGCGAAAGTGAAGTAACACCCGATCAACGCCCAACTAAAATTTATTAGTAAGGGGGTTAATGTATATAATATAGAATTCTAACATATAACCTCATTCTATTTTCGAAATCGTTTAAAAATTAAATTTTAATCCGCATTGCAAACTTATGATCCTAAAGAAACAAGCATAAAATGATACCAATTAATATTCACTGCCTAATAAACTACTAGCAAACTTACATTAAATAATTGCTAATACCTTGGCAAGCTCAGCTGCAAGCTACTGGATATGAAATTCCTTATGTATTGGTAGTTAATCAAACGTATTGTACTGTGGCGGATGTAGACATATGACCGGAAACACTTGTTCGTACACTTTGCAGGTATATTCCCAAGTATAATGCAAACATTCTTACGTCTGAGGCCCGCCAGACCCTCTCAGCGCACGTGAAAAGAGTGACTACAATGATCTTTACCTTTATCACATGATTCGGATTTTATTACGTTGTTCGTATTTTAAACTGAATTCTTTGGTGAATTATTGGACGGGCAGTATTAAGATAAGAAGACTTTAGATCAGTAACTAGGCAACCACTGTAATATATCTATAAATACATAATACAAATATCGGTTTTGGCGCCAACGTGAATGGAGATGGTCGTATTTTTTTCATAAGAATTGAATTTCGTGTTTATATTTAGTGAAATCAGTTAATTTAAGTGGGAATTAGTTTAATTTTGTTTAGTGAAAGTGGACAAATGAAATAATCATGAAGAAATTAGTGTATCGTGAATTTCCTCGCTGCCGCCAAATCTCATAGACAAGCTTGAGTAACGAAGCCACCGCCTTACTCATGACTTGCTTGAGCCATGACTTTGTAAATAGTGACTAATGACTGAAATAAAGACTTAATTAATACTCAAGACATGGCAGATTGGCCTAAAAGTCGCCGTAGCCGGTCCCAGAAAGGGGCAAATTAACTACTAACTAATAAAAATATCTTAGCAGCAAAACTTTAGAAGGTTTATTTATCTATAAAAAGGTTATTAATATTGGCCTTTAGAGATGTTCATTTTCTACATATATTTTCTGAAGTTTATTTTCGTTGTAATTTAGATTTTGACAGCTTCTTTGGCCGAAGGGCTAGTGTACAGGCTTAACTTAAAAGTTCAACCGCAAAGCTCGGGTTTGATTCCCGACGGGGCAGACATTTGTGTGATGAGCGTTGATATCTGTATTTCGGAGTCTGGGTGTTTTTAGAATCTATACTGATATTTATAAAAGTATTTATACGGATTACAACGTTTATTAACACCCAACACGTAAAACGTTGGATTTTGTGCAATTTGTCTACGGATAATAATTAAGGGAAAGTTTAGAGAGATGTTTTAATATTTGTTATTTAGTGTTTTTAATATTAATTGTCATAATATGTCATAGATATCATTTTGTTATAATAATAATAAAACACCGTGCGATGGTATCCCATCTTTCCATATCAAGTAAAACAACAAAGAAAGCTTGAAGTACAAAGAAAGTTTAGTTTAAACAGTGACCAATAAATAATAACGACAAATTAACTGTACTCGCATATCATTGAAGATTTTAACTATAAATACAAGATAAAGTGTTCTACATACTTCACAAATAAACTACATGGTCATTAATCAAACAATAGACATTCCGTGAAACAGTGTGTCGGCAAGATGGCCGATAAGGTTCCGGTAGCACGGTGATATAAACGACTCTGTACTCTCTGTGTCAAATCCAATAAGCTATTGTTTTTATAGTGTATATATCTTCACGCCAAGTAAAAAATGAAGATCTGCTCAAAATGATGTTACTAGAACTCTCATAAGTATATAAATATGATTTATATAGATACTTTTACGTTATGTTGTTTTTTCTAGTCTTCTAGCAGTCGAAAGGGATAAAAAGTATCCTATATCCGTCTCTTGGTGCCAAGCTACCTCGTTGTCAATTTTCAGCCAAATCGCTTCAACCGTTCTTGAGTTACAAATAGTATAACTAACACGAATTTCTTTTATAAGTAGGATATTATATGTTTATCTATGTTAACCGTTTCTCAGTCATTTCTCAATCGATTTCAAAATTTATTATTTTATTTAAAAGAGCGTACTTTTGAGGTGGCCCCTTAGCGACCAAGTAAATCTGATGACGGGATCTCAGAAAATTGAGAAAACACATATTGTTTTTACTTATTGAAATAAAGTCTAATAAAAAATACCGTTCAACGTGGAATATATAGTACCTACTACATACATAAGTACCTACGTAGTAAATCCGAATTTATTTTAAAGAAGATATAATTAATCATTTCGCTTAAATTTAGATTAGGTCAGCCAATTTAAAAATAAAAGTATAAAGTGTAAAAAGTGTAAAGCCGAAGAGCATAACTTAAATAGTAGTACCATACGTCGATACACCCATGGATTTAAAAGGTACAATTTATTTATAAACACTTGTACTTTCCACGATAGATTTTTATTTTTATTTTTATGGTTTAGCCAACCGGTCTCGCTATACATGCATCATCAGGGCTATATAACAATATTATATATAATAGAATAGAAACTATTTAAAAGGTACTTTACTATTTTATTTTAACAACAGAAAATCTATCTTGCTTTTGAGTGTTACGAGTGGAACGCATGTGGTGATCCGGCGGCGTTTTTCAACTCCTAGTCAACAATACCGACAAGTTTTGCAGGTGGCGACTTCGCCTGAATAGAGCTGATTACTCTTTCATTCAATACCCTACCTGGCCAACCTGTTCCATTTAACGCATTACTTTTATGACTACACTGTTATGTTTTATTACATTCCAAGTAAAGATTAGCTTTTGTAATGTGTTTTGAGTATTTGTCAATATTTTAATAATTTACAGATGACAAGATAAATAAACAAATGTTAATATATTAGCACAAACACGAATTTGCATTGTTTTATGTAGATACATTTTTTATATGAGACGTAGTTTTAGTCTTGTGATGTTCACAGATTATAAACTTTAATAACACTGGACGCTTTTTTTTACAGGAATAAAAAAAAGTATAATAGTAACCGAGTCTATAAATAACACTGGAGAGTTTTGGCGCCATCGAGATAAAAGATGGTCGAAGTTTTTTATAGAATTTCGTGTTGATATTGAGTGAAATTAGTCAATTTTGGTGGCATTTTGTACAATTTTGTTCAGTGAAAGTGCACAAATGAAATAATCATGAAGAAATTAGCGTATCGTATATTTCCTCGTTGCCGCCAAAACTCATTACATGAGCTTGTGTAAAAAGGCCACCGCTTCACCCAAGAGCCTGAGATGACTTACTGACGACTTATGACTGATGACTTATTATAATTCATTAAAATTGATGTAAGTTTTGAAGCAAATTTCTACTTGAATAATGGCAAAATACTAACGTGAAGGCCAAAACTTGAAGAAAGAAAGAAGAACAATGTAATTCATACTACCTACTTTACAGACTACAGATGCGAACAGAACTGCACCAAACCAAAATTAGATGTGTTTCTGAAGGCCAGTGTAATTGAATAAATGTTTCTGGACAAGTGAATGTAACTCCAAAGTAAGCAAATTATATGCTTGTATTGTTGGTGCTAGTCTACGATTCTAATACATATCCATAAATACTTAAATAGATACCAGAATAAATTTAATAAACACCCAGACCCGGAAATACAGGTGTCCAAATGTTTATCACACAAATGAGAATCGAACCCGAGCCTCGCGTTTTTTCGCTATAGTTAGGCGTGTACGCTAGCACTATAACCAACGAGGCAGTCTATTGATAGTAACAGACACCCATGGCCTACAGTCACCATAGATGTTATTTTTTTTTTTTTATTGTACACAACTGATATTACAAAAAAATACTTTAAAGTTAAAAAAAATATAGTACAAAAGGCGAGCTCAACTCTAATAAAATAAATTTCTTCCAGCCAACCCGTAAGATGTTGTAGGTGCGTCGCTGTCCTGTGGCCGAGATGTTAGGCGAATATGCAAAAAGAACGGTTAAATTAACCTCCAGCCTGGAACATGACAATCATCATAGCAATAGGAATAGGTAAGGCTATGGATCCCGTGCAAGTTGCTGTACAGCACTATTCCACCAGTGATGAACTATTTTCCCTTGCCTCTTACGAGCTGCCTGATTAGGAGGCAAATGGTCTATTCAAGGACCTGGTACGATTCGAGGACAAAAAGGAAAATAGTAAAAAGAAATTGCTAAGTTGTAGACCCTTATAAACATGGACTCAAAAGAAAATTGGGATAAGAAATCTAAAGTCATTACCTTAAGTCATTGCACACATAACGAGCATCGGGGAATGTTTTCACTGTCGGGATCTAGATTATGGTAAACTCAAACTCAAAATCTATTTATTCACATGGATTTATACAAAGATTCTTGTGACGCGTCTATATTAAATTCTAAAAACTACCACCGGATCGGAACGCGGCCACAAATATTTACCTTAATGTACGCGCTGTATGGTAACGCAGTAAATATTTACCTTAATGTATATCGCTTGATGTATATTTATTAACGTAGCTTTATTATATAATTAGATTAGATACTTAGTTGTTACCTATTTTATGGATTTATGCATTGTATTTTATTTTATTTTTTAATGTTGTACTTTTTCCTTACTTGTATATTTATTTTTAATGAATGCTGGTTGTTTGGAAGAAATCGCTTACTAGCGATAGAACCGCCATTTCTATGAATAGTGTACTTGCTGTTGTAATAATTGTAGTACTTTTAATATGTTTTTATTGTACAATAAAGACTTTTTATTATTATTATTATCATTTATTTTAACTATCTCTTATTTTTTACGTTTATATATTTAACATAAAAAATAATATTAAAAATATAAACAAAAAAAAACAGGTTACGAAAAACGGTGGTCTTATACTAAACCGTCAGTGGTCAGAGCGAAAGAGTGAGGAATCTCCGTTATTATTATTATTTTATTTACATTTACAATATTTCTTATTTATGACATTTATATATTTAACAAATAAAAATATTAAATATATAAATATATAAAATATTATTATTATTATTATTACTTTTTCGCGGTTTGCCTTATTTTTTTTAGTACGCCACGTAAAAATACTGAACCATTTTTGAACAAATCAACAAAGCACCTGTTGAGACCTTTGGTGTTGCAACTGTTCGTGAAGCGCGGAGATCTATAATAATTAAGTGAACCTATTTCTAGAAAGTTTTCGACCACCTCGTTGGCTGCAAGGTTTTGCGTGCATGTTACCGACTACGGGTTCCACTCCCCATGAAGGCAAACTTGGTTATATCATTCTTTTATGATATTGGAGGGCAAAAAAGCAGACGGATTTCCTGATGGTAGGAAATCACGCCGACTAGAGACACAAAATGTGGCAATGGTGGCTGGATAGTTAAGTCGCGTGCAAATATAAATTTATCGACTACCTACCTTATCCTCCAAATCAGAACACGTCAACAGCAAGCGCTGACGTTATGATAGCAGGAATAATACCAATTTATTTAGTATTTGTATATAGCATAATTTATTATACCCATAACACATACATATCATTTGCTTACTATGGATTAAGATGATAGATCCTTTTGTGTAGTACCTAAGTCAAAAAATACAATTCTTGTAAATTTAATCTAACATTTTAAATCCTACTAGTTTATCAGTAGTACTCATAATAAAATATGTTTGTCACAAAAACTTCTCAACGGATTTAGATAAAATTTCGCGAAAGTATAGTTTATACCTACTCCAGAGTAACACCTAGACTACTATCTATAAAGATTTTATATAATTTAATACGTTCTTAAAGCTGCGAGTGGAAGCGAGTACTAAATAAATCAATAAAATCCCACCTCTTCCAGCAGTCAGGTATCAGCAATTACAATCATATCCAGTGAAACGTGATACAAAATCTGACCCAACGCTGCGCCCAGAGGAACTCCATTGTTTTCCATATCATTAAGGTTTATATTATATTTGCTTATTGAAGCATACTTTCTTATTAAACTTTAACATTGGCAGACGTCTTCATTATGATACTTCAATAATCATTGTTTTATGATTCATAACAATAGCTCTATAACAATGCCACCGGCCACTTAAGATGGTACGTGTAGCACCGCCATTTTATTAAATAGGTTATCACATTAACATATTGTTAGTATCTCTGCCCTTTCTCGCAATAGTAGGGGAGCCCAAAAGAGAATTTAGAGAGTTATTTGTGCGTTTGTGCGGCTGGTGATTGTGACTTATGGCGCTCTTTGGGGGAGGCCTATGTCCAGCAGTGGACGTCCTCCGGCTTTTGATGACGATGATGACGACGATGATTGTGCGTTTCCGATTATGCTATGGGAGACAGCTCATACGCGTAATAAGTGTAAAATTTTTCAACTGGAAACATACTTGAGCATAATGGCAGGTTAAGTGTATGCCTGTAAGAGTATAAACTGATATAAAGGAGTGTTAGGGTCAGAAATTAATAATCTTAAAATTGAAAAAAAATCAATGAATCCCTGACAAAACCTATATGTGATGTAGCCAAAAATCATCTCGATTATCGAGTTCCCGTTAACTTTTAAATATAAAATATGTATCGAAATCAGTCTTTTTTTTCTTTAGGTTTTGGCATACCTACACGTTAGTATTTAGCCATTAGTCAAGTAGGCATCAAATTTATCAAAATCGGGATTCATTTACAATTAGACATAAGTCATGTCAGGGTCTTGGGGAAAGCATTACTCAAGCTTATACAGTGATATTTGGCGGCAACGAGGAAATATACGACAAATTTCTTTATGATTGTTTCATTTGCGCACTTTCACTAAACAAAATTGTACAAAATGCCACCAAAATTGACTAATTTCGCTCAATACAAACATGAAATTCAATAATTATCAAAAAACTTCTACCATCTTTTTCTCTCGATGGCGCCAAAACTCCAGACAGACAAAATACATAAAAATAAACAGACACGTCAACAGAATATATTTTTTATGTGCTTTAGAAGAACTGCAAGTATTACGAAACATATCTAATAGATACATTTAAACTATGATTATTCAGCTTCGATGTGTCTTTAAGATGCTGGAGTGATTACACATTTAGGATCATGGGCTCCCCTGCTATAATCTGCTATCAAGTTGAAATTTCAATTTTCTTAATCGTGACTTTAAACTCGATAATTTAATGTGAAACATAAATTATTGCGCGAAAATAGGTTCACTAATAGTAATATTACTAGGAAATTACACGTTGGCATAAATATGGAGAAAACTTTAATGGTACCAGCTTTATAGCACTTTGACAGTGGAATCCAATAAAATTCACTTGATAGTTATAGTAGGTAAGTGATAAAATACACTTGACCGCCACGTTGGCCGAGGGATTAGCGTACACGCCTAACCAACCTCGAGGCAAGGGTTCGATTCCCGACGGTGGCAGGCGTTTATATGACGAATATCGATATATCTGGGTGTAGATTTTATTTAATTAAATTTGTACTGTATCTATTTAAGTAATTAATGTATTAGTATTGTTGTCCAACATCCATTTCTGATTTCTTTAGGACAAAGATCAATTTGTGTTAATCCGGTGAAACCTGTTCAGTTTGAATGGGAAAAAAAACGACGGGTTGCACGGGTTGAATATTAACGTTGTGCATTTTTGATATTTTCGAATGGTTAGGGAATAGCTTTGCACGAATTGCTTTAATTATCAGTATGAAAGTACTATCATTTATGTGGTAGAATACAATATTCATTTAGTGCGCAATCCCCGTGTTGGTCCGGGCTCCTTTGTAGAATAGACCATTTGCCTTCCTTGCCAGGCAGCTCGTAAAAGGCGAGCATAGGCTCAACGTCACTAACACCGTGACATCTAACTAGGTGGTAGAGTTTAGCAGCGACTCGTCCGGAATGCTACCACCGCCTTAACTATTCCTGCCGCCATAACGTCATGACGTGTTCCGGTTCGGAGGGTAAGGTAGCCGGTAAACTTACTTTTGCTCGAGGCCTAAAATCGCGGCCTCAGGTTGGCAACGCACCATTACCACCTTTGGTGTCTCTAGGCGGCGTGAATTCCTTAACATCAGGAAATCCGTCTGCTTGTTTGCCTTCCAATGTCATAAAAAAATCGTACACAAACACGACAACACGAACATTCGCGCAAGCGCTCTGCGCCGTCTTATTCGCGCAAGCGCCGTGCGCAGTCTTACGAATTTTCGATCAGATCACGTGTCCTGACGCGAGTTTAGAAGTTTTTACCCATTTCAAAAAAAGTGCGCAACGCCGCTAAAGAAGTTTTCGCTTCAATAAAAAATATTATTTTTCCTAGGATAAAATGTACCCCATGTCCTTCTCCCGGTTCAAAGCTACCTCTCCATCAATTTTCAACCTAATCAGTTTAACTAACACGACTTGCTTTTATATTTTAATTATGTATTCGTCGAGTTTTCATTGTATTTAAGATGTATTCTGCTATTCAGGGCAGAGATAAAGCCAATGAATCAAAAATCATGAAAATTGGTCCAGCAGCTCTCGAGTTATAAATGTTATAACAAACCCGTCTTTGTTTTATATATATAAATGAAACCCAATTTTGCGTGGTCATGGCATCACGCTTGAACGGATGGTCCAATTTTGATAAAATTTTTTTCTTGCTTTTGTTATTGTCGAGGAAGGATTTTATTAAAAAAACTGGAAAATTGCAGAAAAATAAGAGAAATATTGCTTTAATCAATACAAACTTACTTTACCGCTTTGTACCGCTGACAAAGTTGGTTAGATTTTTATAATACACTTGCAGTAAAGACACCTAAGTTGGTAAACATAAAATAAGTGAAAGTAGTAATTAGTGGAATTAATTAAGGATTTATCAAATACTTATTTAGCTTATTTTTACTTGTAAGTATAATTATTATAACTAATGTATGGTTAACGTCATGGATCGTCTGCTATAAAATTTATCTGCACTTTCGTTTCTGTACTTAAGTCATTGAAATACCTACGTCTTGATATTTAAAAAAGAATTATTAGAATAAGAACAATTTTATAGAAACATTCAGGGCCGTATTTAGAGGTCTGGAGGCCTCGGAACAGCAAAAAAGTGGAGAACTCCTGGCCCAAATTTTTTTTCCAAATGAGATGATAAAGTTTTTTTTTAGTCGAGTTTGCCATTAATATTTAGGAACAATATAATCACGTTTCTTTGTAAAAACGTGATTATATTGTTCCTGTACTGTAGGTAAAGGTGAAACAGGGCAAATCATATCAAAAGAAAAGTTTGCCAGTTTAAGTTGAGTTTTCTATTAGTATTTAGGAACAATAAAATCGCCTGTGTGGTCTAGTAGTTCGGCGTCGGACTTGACTTTTTGAGGTCCTATGTTCGATTCCTGGCAAAAATAAATTGAAAATGATTATTTAAAATTTTCTATTAAAAATAACGTAGCCCGGGATTGGATATGCGCCCGGTTATAAATTGAAAATGATTATTTAAAATTTTCTATTAAAAATAACGTAGCCCGGGATTGGATATGCGCCCGGTTATCCGGCCTATCGCCAATAACGGAATAACGAAAATGTGGTTTGTCCAATTTTCTAAAACAAAATTACTCATAATTGGTAATAGAGCACCTATTGGCGATAGGCTTGCCACCTATATTTATGGGTATTATGGGACTTAGCGTCTTCGGCTAGTCGTGTGCCTCTACCCATCTCTTCGGAGATATGGACGTGAAGATACTATACTTTACTTTTATAAGTATAATGTTAAAGGAAAATTATGCTGAGGGCCCTTCGTTTGAAAGGCCCTGGTGTTTTCGCTATCTGGGCCTAGAACTTTGTTAAAATGTATAATTGTAATCGCACAAAAAGAAATCTACCCTGCTTAACTAATAATACGATAAACATATTCGTCTTCACAAATAGAAACCTTGTATGGGTTTTTTCAAGAGTTGACTCCATTTCCCATTTTTAATCCCCGTCGGAAAAAGAGTGGTGTTATAAGTTTGACGTGACTGTGTGTGTGAATGTGGCGTCATAACTTTTGAACGAATAAACCCGATTTTTTTGTTTAAAAGCTGACGAGGAGGAGATAGTTCTTAGCTACATAATGTACTTAAAATTTTTGTCGGGGCTTATTAAAAATGTTAGGTTTTGTGATCATAAAATTTTCTCATTGTAAAGTAAAGAAAAAGTATTGGAATTTTACTTATTAGAACTTAGAGCGACTCTAGGTATATTAATCTCTTTTTTATGATAATGGAAAGCAAACAAGCAGACGGTTTTCCTGATGGTAAGAAATTCACGCCAACTAGAGACACCAAAGGGTGGTAATATTGCGTTGCCAACCTGAGGCCGTGATGTTAGTTTTCGAGCAAAAGTACCTAAGTTTACCGGCTACATTACCATCCGAACCGGAACACGTCAACGGCAAGCATTGAAGTTATGGCGAATAGATAAGGCGGTGGTACCAATCCGATCGACTCGCTGCGAAACTCTACCACTTAGTGGGATGTCACGGTGTTAGTGTATTCTGGAAAGAAGTCCAGATCAAGACGGGGTAAAAAACGAGTGTCAATTAAAAATCTGATAACCGATAGAAACTCCATATATTAAAATAATCCAAATAATTGTATGGTCAATGGCCGGGGAAATAACGGCTTAGTAATATATTTATCAAATTACATTATTTAATAGTTATTCAGTACTTATAAATGTGCTATTACATCGTACATTGGCGCCAAGAAACTTGATTCTACTTGTTTCAGCAATCACACAGATGTCTAATTTTCATCTACCGGCTGTTTTAAAAAGGTTACGTAAATTACTAGTTGAACGTAAACATGTAAAAACTTGCAAAAGCGTGAACTCCTTGTTAATATGCTATCCTAATATCTGGCGCTAGGGTTGCCAACTTTTTTCACAAAAAAAAGTATGAACTGGTTTGGATAAGCAACAAAAAAGTATTAGAAAGAAAAAAAAGTATTTTTCTAATGTCACGTTTTTGTCACTTTAAAATCGTATTTTAGTGTGTGCCTTTTGCACGTACTAACATTTTTTTTGTCATCTTTAAATGTTGCAAACCTTGATTGACAATAAAAATTTAATAAACAAAACTAACGGACTATCATTTTTGTACCATTTCATCAGATTGTCACCAGCACAGGGTATAATATACCAGAGGGTCACCTGTCCTGCCACTGACACATCCACAAATGACATCTAAAATTTTTTTTGTAATTATAAATCAACGATTTGTTATATTTACTTATCGAAGTACCCATAATTTGTATTCTATTTTACGCATCATGGTAAAGGTTGAAATTAAAGTATTTTTGCATACTTTATTTGCATGTAAAAGTATAAAGTAAAAAGTGTAAAGTACCAAAAATAAAGTAGGATACTTTATTATAAAGTATGGTTGGCAACCCTATCTGGCGCATGGCTAGTAGAAAAATGTATTCTTTTGGGAGCTTAGCCAACAAATCTATATGATGGTCTTCTCTTTGAGTTGACTCTCCTTTCTAAGATAACATTGATGACTTAACCTTTTTTTAAGACTAACTTTCATCATCTCCGGTGATTATTGGGTTGTATATACTCTTTGTGAATCTATAGGTATTCATATTATATCTTCTATATCGCCTCTGTGGTCTGGCGGTCCAATATCGGACTTGATTTCTTGAGGACAAGTCAGTATATAGTTTAAAAGTATCTTCACGCACATATCCCCTAAAATATTAGCAGAATAATAACCAGGACACCAACGACTAGCCTAACAACGTAATGGGTGCGAAGCCTATCGCCGACCGGGATATATCCAAGCCCTTGCTACATTATTTTTATTAGTAAATTGAGAATACACATTTTCTATTTTTTTGTGTCGTTCCGGTCAAGGGGAACCTGGGAATCGAACCCGGGCCAAGGGTGATTGACCAGAAGTCAAGTCCGACACCGGACCGCTAGACCACAGAGGCGATAGTGGTTTATCATTCAAAAAACGAGAATTAAGATAAAATTTATCCAACCAAAAAAAATTGCGATTCGTACTTTTCTAACCGATGGAAAAACAAAGGCTTCTATTTGAAATATTTATTATTAGACCACGCATTACTATGAAGTTGTCCGATTTCCGTAATTTTTATTTCAGACGAAATATCACTAGCTATTTGCCCGCAACTACGTCAGCCTGGCATAGTAACGATTTTCACACGAACTTTCATCCCATGTTTCTTTCATCATACTCTTCCGGGATTTGTGTTTGTAAGCGTTCTAGCCTGTGTTTGAATTTGAATCTTTAACTGTAACGTATTATGTTTATTAAATTTCATCAAAATCAGTTAAACGGTTGAGCCGTGAAAGAGCAACTGACACATTTATTTATAATACTAGTATTGATGGAAGTTACTTTAACATTTTTTTGAGTTGTAGTTTATAATTAACTAGCTGCTACCTGCGGCTTTGCCCGCGTTTTCACAGAAACCCGGCGTGCGATCGGGATTAAAAATAGCCTATATGTTAATCCAGGTCACAATCTATCTGTTTTCCAAATTTCAGACAAATCCGTTCAGCCATTCGAGCGTGAAAGAGTAACAAGCATCCATACATCCATACCTACAAACTTTCGCATTTATAGTATTAATAGGATTGTTAATGTACAAAATGTTACATTAAAATTCAAGTCGATTTAGTGTTAACTTTATTAATAATTTTTCTGTTTTGTCGGTTTGTCAGAGCGGCCATGTTTTTGATTATCGTCTCTAAATGAAAATCTTATAATAATAATAAACTCTATCTATATTTTTAGGCACTACCATTTATACATTCAAAATAATTAATTACATATTTACATCATTCTATAATACCCTTCAATAATAAATTACAAAAAAAATAAATAAAATGAAATTAAAATTATAGGCTAAAAATAGATTATTAAGTAATAACATAAATATTATGAATTACAATAACACTAAATTCATCCTAACATTTGTTAAATACGAATAACGAAACGTAAGGGAAATACAATCCTCAATTCGTAAGTAAAGAGGTCAATGACAAAGATTATGTAATGTTTTTATGTAAATTACATACGTAACAGTAATATCGAATAGTTCCTTAATTTCATTGCAATTACTGCAATTCGAGACATATTGATACGTAATGCTTCTTATGGCTTAATGGACTCCATTATTCAGGCGCAGTTAAACTGTAAAAAACCGACTCCGATTTCAATAAGTCATACATACATATGTAGACATACACAAAAAATCCATTTCCCTGGGATAGTACTATTAGATCCAGACTTGGTGCCAATGGGACCTCATAAATACGCTCTTTTAAATACAAAAACTAACTCAAAACTGGTTCCGAAATGACGGTGAAATCAATTAGCAAACTAAACTCACTAGGTGGTAGAGTTTCGCAGCGACTCACTCGGATTGGTACCACCGCCTTACCTATTCCTGCCGCCATAACGTCATGACGTGTGCCGGTTTGGGGGGGTAAGGTAGCCGGTAAACTTACTTTTGCTCGAGGGCCTAATATCCCGGTCTCAGGTTGGCAACGCACCATTACCACATTTGGTGTATCTAGGCGTCGTGAATTTCTTACCATCAAGAAACTCGTCTGCTTGTTTGTCTTCCAGTATCATAAAAAAATATAGGAGTCGTACCTACGCCTTTTTTAACTCGGTCCGTCGGTTTAGTCACCTCTGTAGTCTATCCATCCAGGCTTGACTTCATGAAGTTCCGAGTTCGATTCCCAGGTCAGGCAACAAAAAAAAATATGGTTTTCCCAATTTAAAAAAATGTTACTCGGGATTGGATGTGTGCCCGGTTGGCAATAAGCTTGCCACCTATCTCAATGTAGGACTTAGTGTCTTCAGCTAGTCGTGGGTGCTATGTTATGGTTGTTCCTTCTGCCTACCTCTTCGGGGATATGGGCGTCAAGATATTTTAACTCGGTTAAAAAGAAGTAAGTTATCAATTCATCTGTATGTTTTTGTTATGTATGCCTGTTTACCATTTGCTTCGCCAATTACAAATTACATTACAAATCCCCGTGTTGGTCCGGGCTCCTTTGTAGAATAGACCACCTGCCTTCCTGCCAGTCAGATCGTAAAAGGCGAGCATAGGCTACCGTCACTAACACCCTAACATCTAACTAGGTGGTAGAGTTTCGCAGCGATTCGTCTGGAGTGGTACCACCGCCTTGCCTGTTCCTGCCACCATAACGTCCATTGCTTACTGTTGACGTGTTCCGGTTTGGAGGGTAGGTTAGCCGGTAAACTTACTTTTGATCGATTCCTTACATCCCGGTCTCACGTCGGCAACGCACCATTACCAGCTTTGGTGTCTCTAGGCGGCGTAAACTTCTTACCATCAGGAAATCCGTTTGCTTGCCGTCCGTTATCATAAAAAACGTTTTTTTCGTAATGTAGGTCATCATTTGGATGTATACATAAAATTCACTAAGATCCTAGTTGAGGTTTTTGGATAAATCCAATATTTTTTATTTTAGATTACTTATAAGTGAAATAAAAGACTTTATTTAGTTACAGCTATCCCGACGAACTTTGTTCCACCTAATCTGTTTGTATGGATAACTTAAAATTTAGTTTTTTTCTAGATTTTTCGCAATTTTTCCTTTTTTAAACTTTTAAACCTTCCTGAACTTTTACAAATAATTGAAATTCAATATTAGCCAAATCGGTCCAGCTGTTTTCAAGTTAGCTAGACTAACGATTAAATAACAATATAAAAAGAATATGTGCTACGCAAAAATTGCTGTTTCAACGTGTCATATTTTTGTAGAAGAGAAGGGATGCTGAACACTTAGCGATGTGGAGAACTACGAGAAAAGGTTCCCTTCTTCTAACATAGGGAACAATCGAGATATACCTACGCTTAGATGCTGATGGTTTCAGTTTTTATACCTGTCATATAATCTAAAATTCAAAGTCTTAAGATGTTGAATGAATCGCCTCTGTGGTCCAGTGGTTCGGTGTCGGACTTGACTTTCTGAGTTTCCGGGTTCGATCCCAAGTCAGGCAGAAAATAAAATTAGAAATGTCTGTTTTTAATTTTCTTATAAAATAACGTTGCCTCGAATTGGATACGTGCCCGATTGGCGGTAGGTTTACCACCTATCACGTTGTGGGACTTAGTGTCTTCGGCTAGTGGTAGTTGCAACGGTTGTGCCTCTGCCTGCCTTTTGTATGGGAGTATGGGAGTGAAGATACTTTTATTATATTTACATGGATACTAATGCTATTGTGTGTGTGGTTGTGCCTCTGCCTACCTGTTCGGGATATAGACGTGATACTTTAAAATATAATTGTCAAGAAACGTATAGATGTTTTACAACTATTTTATAGATAATAAACTAAAATAGTACAATTTTAGCCCATAAATATAATAAAACATGTAAGCCCACTGAATCAACTTAATTTTCCAATCGTCTCAAGGCAATTACTTTCCTTTGACAGTTTTATGAATATTGGATGAAATAACTAGTGCTGCTTTTACAACCAACATCTTACTACCGGTAATAGGTTTCAAACGGTAGTCGATAATTTAAATGCGATATGGCTTTTTTGCTAAAACTGCATGCATTTAAATAAAAACATAATTGTTGAATTTCTAAAAATAACCCACGACTATGTAGACTCATCTTCAGATTCGCTGTAAACATCAGAAACGCTTGAATTTTGTGTTTTAAAACCTTTCCACGTTTTTTAGTAGCAGAGGTCAAACATTCGCCTGTATTTCTGAAAAGCAGCGCCTCTGTCTAGCGGCCCGGCGCGGCGTTGGACTGACTTCTTGAAGTCCTGATTTCGATCTCCGGGTCGGCCAACAAAAATAAAATATGTTTTCAAATTTTCTTATTAACGTTTGGGATTGGTTATATTCCCGGTTAGGGATTGGCTTGGCACTTTTCAAATAGACACTGTAATAAATTTAATAAACACCCACACCGATAGCAGACATTTCAGTCATCACACAAATGTCTACCCTTGTTGGGAGTCGAACCCGAGCCTCGCGGTTATCAGTTGTGTTAGGCGTGTACGCTAACCCCTTGATCAACAAGGCGGCCTTAAAAATGAGCATTAAACATGCAGTCTCGATTTATTTAAAAAAAGTATCTTCCCGCCCATATCCCCGAAGAGGTAGGCAGAGGCACTACCAGGGCACCCACGATTAGCCGAAGACGCTTAGTCTCACTTATGTGATAAGGTGGCAAGCCTATCGCCAACCGGGCACATATCTAATCTCGAGTAACATTTTTTTTTATTAAAAAATTGAAAAATACAACTTTTCTTTTTGTTGTTCGACCCGGGATTCGAACCCGGGATCTCATGCAGTAAAGCCTGCTCTTGAACCGCTACACCACAGAGGCGATTTATTAAATTGACTTGAATACTGATTGAACGAATGGTTTTGAACGTTATTAAACATTTGGGCTTTTAAGCGCCAGCTGACATTATTTATCATCGAATGGGAACGTATCCACGTCAAATCACGAATTTGACTTCATGACACGTCAAAGTGATTTATTTACCTTTCCTTAGCACTTAAAATTCGAAGGCTATTAAACGGAACGATTTCTTCGGAGACGCTGCCCGTAAAAGTTTCGCAAGAGTCGGTCATAACCCCTTTTGTATAACTCGCCGTGACGCGCATTCTTTAAGCTGGACATATATTTTTTATCCGAATTATTGATCAGGCTACCGGATCGGATTTTTGTATTTCTGAATTCAATCGAATTTTATATATGGTCCACATATCTATAGTTACAAATTGAAAAATAATGTATTTCATTTTGAAGTTTTATTTTATGATTGAAATTGTTGTTGATCGGAAAACAAAAAAAATACCATATAGCAGCTGACCCGGCAGAAGTTGTTATGCTACTTTTTTTCATGTGATTTAAGTAAAAAAAATTGGGGTGAGTCACCCTTGTCACTTAGAGGTATGAAAAATAGATGTTGGCCGATTTTGAGATTTACTCAATATGCTAACAAAATTTTACGAAAATCAGTCGAGCCGTTTCGGAAGAGTTCAATCACGCAAACCGCGACACGAGAATTTTATATATTAGATAGAAATACATTGAGTATAACTTAAAATACCTTCGTAAGCAAATCTTTATATTGTAATCTGTTTGTATGAAAAGGGTAAAGTATGTGAAGGAAGGCAAACAGGTTTGTCAGGATAAGGTTTGCACTCGACACTCTCTGCCTACCACGTAAGGGACTAAGCGTGAAGATATGTATGTATGTATGTGTGTACTAACCATTATCACAAGGGCTCTAGAAACTAGTTGTTAAAATATATTTATCAAAAAATTTGTGAAGACTAGAGATCTATGGAACAAAATGACTAACATCCACCAGTAAGTAAGTAGTAACACAAGTTTTATGGTTAGAAAATATATAATAGAAGCGAGCACAGGTTATTATACATATAGGCCATTACCGATAATACCAGGTGGCAGAGTGTTGAGCAGCAACAGACCTGGGTAGTAATCGTCTTACTTATTCCTGTCGTCACAATGACTCTGTCATTTTCGGGTTCGGGGGGTAGGGTAGCCTTGCACAAAAAGCCTAACATCCTGATCTCAGGACAGCGACACACCTAAATTTCTATGGTGTCTATAAGCTACGGTTATCTCTTACCATCAGGGGAGCCGCATGCTAGATCGCTATCTTCTATCTTGAAAAAAATGCTTGTAAATAAATCACTTGCATTACATTAAAACCAATTAAGTAATTAACGTTGTTCATCCGGTTTTAATTAAGAATAATCCGGCATCCGAAAACAAAACCGAACGTCTATTCACGGCCTTATATTTCGAGCGGAGAAAATAGGGAGACGGGCATCGCCGAAAACAACAAAGGTACTGTTACCATAATGACACTTTACGAGCACAAACATCGTCCGACGTGAACACGACGGTCGCGGTCACTGTGCACGAATGTGGTCTACATTGTTTCCGCGTTATGGTTGCCATCGTCGGCGACATTGATGCTTCGTTCCTACAGGTTTCGTACAAAGGTACCTATTGCCGAGGCCACTCGATCAATAACATCCGTGTATCATTCTTTGATATCTGCATTCTTTACAGGAACAGCCAATGGCAATGTCATAATTGATGTCCGCACATTAATTCTATTTTTAAAATAATTAGGTATTAGTATCACGTGAAGAGGACAGTATCGCGACTTATTTTTTTATGTTTTTTTTTATTTTAGAGGTCAACGAACAAGCATACGGCTCTCCTCACGAAGAGACAACCTTGGCCTAGACACCACTGTTCTGAGGCCGGGAAGGAAGGCCGTCTACCGACAACAATACCTTCAAGACTGCAACATGACAGAGTTATTATGGCGGCAGGAATAGGTAAGGTACATTGCTGCACATTACTCTACCACCAGCGGTCTTGTTGATAATGAATACTAGCCCACACTCGCCTCTTTCGGGCTGCCTGGCAGGGAGACACAGGGTCTATGCTACCTAATCAAAATCATGCAGAAAATAATAGGTAATAAAGAAAGTGATAATTGATATACGTGTATTGAATCAATTTAGTTGATTTTGAACCGGTTTCGAAAAAGGTTTATATTATGTTCAGCTCCAATTTTTTATGTACCTATGTTAATGGATTTGTCCGTCATTTGTGAACCGATTTTAAAATATATTATTTCATTTGAAAGGGCGTAATTTTGAGGTTGTTCCATTATGACCACGTCTAGATCCGATGATGGAGTCCCAGGGAAATCGAGGAAAATACTTTATTTTTGTGTACGTAGATGATTTGCTAATTGAAAACGATGTCGGGTTTTTTGCAGTTTTAGTACCTACCTACGATTAAATTACTATTACAAAAAGTTACGTACTCGTATTATGCCCGGTTCCATTCAAAAACGAGTCGTTTTAATTACGTATGGTAACTTTGGACTTTGTAAGATTAGTAAAGTTGCTAGCATCGGTTTTTCACAGTTAATTCTGAACATGTTTTGCAAATATTGGTAACGTTTCGTTACTTTTGAGCAAACTACGAATGATTGAACTTACGGATTTCGTTTCGTTGATTATAGGAACCGGTCATTAATTAGTGTTACGTGTATAGGACAATTTATTTATTTATTCTTTATTGCATAATATTTTTATGCATTGCATAGAAATATACAATAATTACTATAATATAATACTTTTTACTTAGTGTAAAAAATCATTCTCATCAATTGTAAACGTAAAAATAATTTAGAAGAGGAAACAACTAAAACTTTGACTACAGTTTTATCATGGCTTAATGATAATAATTTAAAAACAAATCTATCCAAAACAAAATTAATTCAATTTCAAGCGCATTATAAAGAGAATAAGAAACTAAACGTAGTTTCAAGTAATATGAATATAGAAAGTGTAGACTTCACCAACTTCCTAGGAATAAAAATTTATAAATACTGTAACTGGAAAATGCATATTGAGTCCCTTTGTAATAGAATTGATAGGTTTGTTTATGTTTTAAGAAAAATGATAGAAGTGACAGGTTTAAAAGCATCTCTATTAGCTTATCATGGATATGTTTCTTCTGTTTTGCAATATGGCATCCCCATTTGGGGAAATTCTGTAGATTTAATTAGAATCTTTAGAATTCAAAAGAAGTGTATAAGAGCGATATGAAATGTTAATCAGAAACATTCATGCAAACCACTTTTTAAGTCACTCAACAATTTACCTTTACCTTGTTTATATATTTTGGAAGTATGTGTATTTGTAAAAAAACACCATCATTTGTTTCAAACAAATGCTGAAGTGTTAGGGAATTCACATTTTAGAAATAGTGATAAGTTGCATGTGCCTTGCCTAAGACTTAATATCTATAAAAATAATGTATATTGCATTGCTATTCGTGTATATAATCAAATACCTGATAGTTTCAAATCATTGCCTCTAAAAAAAAACGAAAAAAGCTTTTCGACTGGCTTTTAGATAAAACGTATTATAGTGTAAATGACTTACTTGCAGAAAGGATTCATTGATAATATGCATATATAAATATTAACAAATATAAATATGAAATGTCTTGGTTGCCGAGGAGTTTGTTTCGCCGTTTCTTCTCCTGTCTGGCTAGTTTTGGAAACGGTGGTAGTGTATGGGGTATAGGGTAAAACTCGATCGTTAAAATTTTTGTTGTAATGAATTAGTGCTATCCTAGTAGTAAATATATTTAAACGAATTTATATGTTAAAATATACAAATAACAAAAATAAAAATACAATATATTTAATTAAGTTAGATATTTGCACACCACAATGTGGTAGAATATGTTGGTACGAATAAGTATTCTGTAATGTTAGGCCTCGAGCAAAAGTAAGTTTGTCGGCTACCTTAACTCTGAACCGGAACACGTCATGACGTTATGACGGCAGGAATAGGTAAGGCGGTGGTACCAATCCGGGTGAGTCGCTGCGAAACTCTACCACCTAGTTAGATGTCACGCTGTTAGTGACAGCAAGCCTATGCTCGCCTTTTACGAGCTGGGAAAAATATCGAAAGTTAAGATAGTTAGTTAAAATAATGAAATAATTATTTAAATTATCATTTTAATATAGACAAAAATCCAATATTTATAGATATTTTATGTATTTTGAGTATTTGAGAAACGAGTTGAAAAGTAATTCGTGACTGTCCATCTATAAAATTCTCACGTTTATAAACTGATAGAGAAATATGCCTGGAAAGTTTTTGTATTAAGAAAATATCTTATTTGTTTTTGTATGAAGAAAATATCTTTACACCCGTACCTATCCCTGAAGAGGGATGCAGAGATACAACCAACTCACGAGTAGTTAAAGGTGGACTTACCTTCCGCCTAGTTGGCACATAGATCCAAGCTGGGCATCGTCGTTTTTAACCAACTTGAAAAAAAAGAGGTTCTCAGTTCGTTTTTATGTTTTTCCTTGTATGTTCATTACCCGATTTCACGACCAGTAACCAACCGATTTTAATGGTTCTTTAGAAAGACAGCAAATGATTGCAAGGTGATCAATTTTTTTATGACCTGCTTTTTTTTTCTTATGTTGATGACTTTATCATCGATAGTAGGATTTTGATAAAATGTATCGAAATCATACATCGAAATCATTTGCTATCTTTCGAAAAAAGAATTATCAAATCGCAACATAAATAATTTGAAGTTAATTGAAAAAGTATCTTCCCGCCCATATCCCCGAAGAGGTAGGCAGAGGCACTACCAGGGCACCCACGAGTAGCCGAAGATACTAAGTCCCACAATGTGATAGGTGGCAAGCCTATCGCCAACCGGGCACGTTTCCAATCCGACCGACATTTTTTTTATTTCTTTTTGTTGGTCGACCCGGGATTCGAACCAGGGACCTCGTGCAGTCAAGTCCAACACCCGGACCGCTAGACCACAGAGGAGACAATTTAAATGTTTTAGTTGAAAAAAATTAAAAAATTGTTTTGCAATTTTCCTGCGCTTCGAAGCCAACTCAGACGAACTTCGTGTCGCTTGACATTAACATCCACTTACAGTTTGTGTTAAAAAAAAGTATTGTTTCTTCTATTTTTTTCTCTTCATAAGAATCTTATCCTATAACCAAAACAACAAACGAATAATAGCGAAATTGGTCCATATTTCAGACGTGATACAATGACAATGGGAAATGGGAACTCATTTTTATATAAACACTAGCTGACCCGGCAGACATTCTGCTAGTTTTTTTTAAGTGATTGGAGTAAATAAAATTAAGGTTAGTTAACCTTATCACTTAGGGGCGTGAAAAATAAATACTAGCCTATTCTCAGACCTACTGAATATGCATATAAAATTTGGTGAATATCGGTAAAGTCGTTTCAGAGGGGCACGGTAACTAACATTGTGACACGAGAATGTTATGTACACACTAGCTGACTCGGCAGACGTTGTTATGCTATTTTTACAGTGATTTTATTAAAAAAATTGGGGCTGAGTCCTCCTTATCACTAAGGGGTATGAAAAATAGATGGCCGATTCTCAGGCCTCCTCAATATGCTCACAAAATTTCATGAGAATCGGACAAGCCGAAGACAAACACGGGATTTTTTTTATATAAGATTTGAAAAATGTATTTTGTTTTGCGTTGAACCTGGGACCTAATATAGTCAATGCTCCCAGCGGCCTAGACCATTATTATTCGAGATATAGTTAATAAAGTGATAGGAGGTCTTTGAGCATTTACCGCGGATAGGGAGCAGGTTGTATAGTGCAGACCACATAAGCGTGCTCAGTGGGCGGTCGGTGGGTGACACGTATCCCCGTCACGTTGCAGGACCACAGCGTCGTAGCCTCAGTGCTCACGCACGCGATCCGTTGAGCACATTGACATTGCTGGGATCTACAGCTTCTACATCGTGCCTGTGCTACTTGCTCGACCGTGTTCTTCAAATAATGTGGATAATGGATACCTAGTTGATCTCGTTTCTGAGCTTTTAAGGCTGGATTTCACCGACGAATTTAAACGCGATCAACAAAAAAACGCTTAGTAAAAAGAGTATCATGTCAATATTAATGTCAAATAAATTTTGGTTATTGTAAATATT
>NJDC01001278.1:60463-109627 GCA_002245475.1 Calephelis virginiensis
GAACTTTACTGAACTCGGTTTTCAAAAAGATCGGTGAAATTAGCCCTCTTTTTAGATTGTTTCTTTGCGACCAACATTAACAACATAATCAGATAGAGATGTGCCTGCTAGATTTTTGTTGCTAATTTTTGTTAACTCTTGAAAAATAATTGTGGGTGCCTGATCCATAGTATTCTTATCTCTTATCTTAGGTTATTTATATTGGCTGTTAGTGTGCAAATTGTCCCATTTTGATCTCCTGCGTAAAACTAACTACCATTGAAATTGAATTAGTCGTATAACTTAGAAAATTTAAAGTAATGTAATAGAAAAAAAATATTTAGAATTAGTTATAGTCAGAAATATTTATCGAGAAATTGGAACTTAACAGTGACAAATAAGATTTTTTTTTCCATTTTTTTTTCAATAATGGTGCTTTAATTAGTTATATCTCACGAGGGATAAATTTAAGTATGGCTAAATGTTGTATGTGCTCCCTTTTGCACATTTGGTAAGAAATACGCAACCAGGAAAGTCCGACTGTCGTGGTTCCTATCCTATCAAGGATGTGGGCATTAATAACCTATTTTAGCCTTCATGAAGTACCTAGTATGTATTAGAAGCATTTCTTATACTTCGCATAGTGTATTGATTATGTTACTTTTCAAAACCTTTTTTTATGGAATAGGAAATAAAAGAGTAGGCGATGAAGAACCTTATTATTAGTGATAACCGCTGCCCATGAAAACTTGTAACATAATATAAAAGTCTCACGACTGTATTACCCACCTTTCAAAAATTAGTATGCTCTATTTCAAGTCCTAGAATTGTAAAACTTTAGGAACGCCTCATTAGCAAATTGTTTCGCAAGGTTTTGTACGAGGTGAAATATTTAAAATTACACAGTACCGCCACGTATTAAAACGTTGTGGGTGAAATTTAGTATTATGAGCGACTCGATGTTCCTCAGGACACGGGGAGTATGAAATAGAAAAGCCTATGTGTGTCATTTGCATTGCAGTTGCATAAGTGAAGTAATGATTATTCGCTTCTGCAGAAGACTAATTTTATTGTTGTCAGTTTAGTAACTTATAACCAGATACACTCTGCTTAAACCGTTAGGGACTTGGCGTGAAGATAAGTAAGTAATTTCATATACTGCTAATTTCCTAAACATTGTTTTTTAAGCACACGGGTCTCTTGATAGTAAGAGATAACCTCGGTTCATAAACGCCATAGATGTTATAGGTGCACCGCTGACCTGTGGCCGGGATATTAGTCTTATTGTGCAAGCTACCTTTCCATGGGATTCACCAGGATTATTTTCAGGCGGGTGCATCTCCATCTATACATACTATCAACCAATATAAAACATCGAAATAAACATGTATAGCAACATACATATTTACATACGAACACAAACATATATACATACATACCCTCGAAAAGCATTACTCTCCCTCAAGTTCAGACAGGTATTTTTTTCTATCTACTTTCTTTCTGGACAGGGGGGTGCAGTTGCACCTCCTTGCGCCCTACTGCCGGTGCCCATGTACCTTTTCTCTCTGGACTAGAATACGACAGTCATTATGGCAAGGAAATGTAAGGCGGTGGATTCCTACCCGAAAGTTGCAGTACAACACTCTACTATTAGTGGTCTTTCTTTGTAAATGCATTTTTATCCAGTGCTCACCTTTTCTGAGCTGCCTGGTAGAGAGGCAAATGATCTATTCTACTCAACAGATCCGAACGTACTCGGAAAAAATGTATCATGATATTACAATGAGCTAATTCATTTCTCTAAATTATTCCCATTTTGTGAGCTGTAGCAACGAATGAAGTTTTTGTCAAAAGGTTCATCCTATTTTGAACAGATTATACTGAGGTTACAGCATATGATTATTTGAAACACACGACCTTTATTCCTGGGGCCAGGTGCAAATATTTTTTGATGCACGCGCGTACCCTCACTGCGCTTTTATTAATTCCAATGTGTATACAAAAATCTATGAAAAGATGTCAAATAACCGGTGCAAGTCCGGGTGCAGCATGCATCGGCGTTTAGTCGTTAATCGCTAGTGATGTGCTTACTCGACTGTTGAGTGATATAATTAGTTATCACTCCACTCCCGATCCTTTCTTTACATTCCATAAGGTGTAGATCTAGATTCTAAGCTATTAGTAAAAAAAAGGTGAAAGGACAGTAAAATTTGAGTTTACAGTTTGATCCGGTTTTATTTGAATTAGTAAACGATACCATTATGCAACTTTTTTTTATGATAATGCAAGTCAAACAAGCAGACGGATTTCCAGTAGATAAGAAATTGAAACCGCCTAGTGCGTTGCCAACCTGAGGCCGGGATGTTAGGCATTGAGCAAAAGTAAATTTAGCGGCTACCTTATCCTCCGAACTGTTCCAGTTATCCTCCGAACTGGAACACGTCAACGGCAAGGCGGTGGTACCAATCCGCGCGAGTCGCTGCGAAACTCTACCACCTAGAAGGATATCACGGTGTTAGTTACGGTAAGCCTATGCTCGCATTTTACGAGCTGCCTGGCAGGAAGGCTAATGGTCTAATCTGCAAAGCAGCCCGGACCAACACGAGGATAGATTTTTATGTTTTCATAGAGGTGTCAAACAAGAAAAACTTAGTGTCGTCATATTTTAAATCAATTATTATACTATTATTAAAATTATTATCTTTATTACTTATTTAACTTTAGCGGTTAACCGTTGTGAATACTTTAACATATATTTTTTTTAATTTTAAAAAAGAAGGTGATACAAAGCACCGATTATTTCTAATCGATTTTATCATTAGACATCACTAGTGATCGGTCGCCCTCTGCAAACAGAAAACCATTTGTTGGGTGTGCAAACAAGTTCTGATTCAGTAAATAGGTGTCCCGGAACGGGCGTGTCCTTAAATTGCTATAAGTAATTACGCCGCTTTAACTAGATGTCACAAAATAAACAATAACAATAATTTGTTAAGCTGTGACCGTTTGAAAAGGTAATCAGAGACTGATTTACAAAAAGATGAAATAATATAGTAGTAGGTACTATTTAAATTATGCGCTTCGGCTATATTCGTCAAGCTTCGGAAATCCGAATTTATTTTAAAGATATCTACATATAGTTGTTATTACACAATTAATCATTTCGCTTAAATTTAGATTTGGTCAGCCAATTTAAAAATAAAAGTATAAAGTGTAAAAAGAGTAAAAAGTGTAAAGCCGAAGCGCATAATTTAAATAGTAGCACTGTACCTATGCTAATATATTTTATGATCAATGGAAGAGGAAATAACGGTTTAGTAATTTGGCAGGAATTTGGTAAGTAGGAACTTGGGTTCGATTCACAATAGGTAAACATTTGTGTAATCGACATAGACACTGACTTAGAATATATTAGGTTTTACATAAATGTCTGAGATAGCATTTATACAATGCATCGTTCGCAAGTATCGTTAAGGAACACCGAAACTCAAACTTGTAATTGGCTTATTTTAGGATGAGACCAATTCCAAAAATTTGTCCAGAGACATCCAACTGCTTTTATTTAGAAAAAAACAAATAGTAAGAGCTTCCCGTTGGAAAAATCCGTGTGGTTTGGTAATGGTATTTCGAAAGGACAATTGGTAGGGCTTGACAAGGACTTTGCTTGTTTAAAAATAAATAAATACTTACCTACTTTAAACTAGTTAATTCATTAGTCTCCAAATAATTTAAAAGAACACAAGTACCTACTTATATAATAAGTTATGATCCTGTTTTGCCATTTCTTACACTGACTGACTAGGTTTAGAAACCATGGTAGTTTATGGTAGATAGGATTCATATTACATAATATTAAAATTCTTGCACACTGCAATGTGATCGAATATGCTGGAAAGTTTAAATATTTTTCCAACATTTTTTTAACATACATATTTCGCAAATAAATAATTTTCATTTCAAAGAAAAGTTTGTAACTTTGTTTCAAAGATCCAAAACTAAAAATATTCTACGATATAGATCACCTAACAAGAAACGGATAATAACATAACCGTTACCCGTCGTTTACGCTTGTGTTAATCCCAGAGCGAGGGTAGCACCAACTTGTTCGGGACTTTTCAGACGCATTGGATGCAGCTGCACCGACCCCAGGTCTTTCCCCTTCCTTGCTATAAATACTCTTAGTTACTAAGTATCGCAAAAAAGCCGAATAACGGTGAAATTTACAAAAAATCTCTGGATGTGAGAACCAAAAAAATATGTTAATATAACGGAATCTCACGATCGTAAAATTTATTGTGTTTTTTTAACGTTTTGCTATCAAAATTTTTTTTTAATGTTCGCATCTATGAGTGCCAAGTACCAACGGTTTACTTTTTTGGTGAAAAAATAATTTGAATATATTCGTTTTTAGGGTTCGGTACCTCGAAAGAAAAAACGGAACACTGACAAGATCCTTTTGTAATCCGTCTATTCGTCTGTATCATGCTGAAATTTATATCAAATGCTCAGATCCACTGTCCCCTACAGCTTTTAAAAAGTTCTAAGCTAACGCAAATAAATGGTACCGTGTACGCCGCAAATGACTGCAAATGATCAAAACATGCAAGAGTAAATAGCATTTTATTAATTATATCTGTAGCAAAAATATTTTAGTACTCGTTTACTTAGTAAACATGCATGTACATGGTTTGTACGGAACCCTCGCTGCGCAAGTCCGACTCGCACTATGCCGATTTTTTACTAACGATTTTCAACATTTGGAGTCAAATTATTTTTAATCTCGTTTTAATCATTTTAATCGTTTTTTTAATGTAGGTATACGAAACTAACCAGATTTATCAAATATTTAATAAAAAGCAACTGGGTTGCAATTCAATTCGTCTTTTAATAAGAGAAATTCCAAAAAGCTGTAATTATGTCATTAGTAGTTTTTGGAGTATTTACAATTAAAATTATTCAGTACTTAACTATGAATTTGCGGGGTCAATCTTAAAGCTACCTAAGCTTACCTGCTCAGTTTCGCAACAATACCTTCCATATTACTCCAATTAAAGTTCTCTGGTTAATTTTAAAGAAGGTTATTTATTATTTATCTAACAGTTATTATATTTGAGTAAACTTGATCCCGTAATGCCGTAAACAATAACAAAAATTACAAAGAAAAATGTCGTTTTCTTACAAATTTTGAGCATGTCCTATGCTCATACAAATTTATAAAACCTTGTAAATGACAAATTCTTAAAACGAAATTGAATAAACTGGGGTTCAATCGTGGATTTAAGAGATCTTATTTTATTTCAACAGCTAAAGGAATTGTGACCGATTGAAAGTTCCGTGAGAAAAGGCCAAAAAGAGAGAAATACGTGGAAAAAGGCTTCTGAAAAGTTTTATGTTTATTATAGGCATGGGCTTTGGCATCTGCTATTAGTCAGTTAAGTTAACTAGGTATGTTTAAACATTAGTCATAGATCGTCAAAGTCATGCTATGGTCTTTAGTAAAGCGGTGGCCTCCTTAGTCAAGTTCATTTAGTGAGGTTTGGCGACAACGAAAAAATACATTTTACACTAATTTCTCTTTCTGGTTTATGTGTCCATCTATCTCTATTGGTCCACATACGACCAATGTAGATCGCCTCTGTTGTCTAGCAGTCCCGCGTCAGACTTGACTTCTTAAGGTCCGCGTTCGACCCCCGGATTGGGCAACAAAAAAACTTAGAAACTATATTTTCAATTTTCTAATAAAAATAACGTTGCCCGGGATTGGATATGTGCCCGGTTGGCGATAGACTTGCCACCTATCACATTGTGGTAATTATAATATTAAACCTCAGTTTTATCTTTACATTGACGTTGGAAATACTGCACAGCGATGTCACCGAATTAAACTTTATTCTACGCTATCCCTTGTCTAAACAAAGAAATGTTTGGTGAAAGTTTTTCAAATTATGCAATTAGTGTTTGGTTCAGCAACTTCGAAAATATTATGGTACTTAAATATAAATAAACATTTTAATAACATTTTCATATCGTATTTTGAAGCTAGATAATAAACGACAGAAACTTCAACCGTCTTATGGAGTAAAGTTCTCCAACATTCAGCCTGGTATTAAATCTTTATTACGTACAAAATATCTTCGTTATTGATAATATTATTCATTTGCATTACATACATATCTTCACACGAAGTCCCTTACGGAGTTGATAGGTAGGTAGGCCAAGAGTATCGAGTGCCAGACCTCACGATCCTGACAAACCTGTCTGGCTTCCTTCATATTCATTACCCTTTTCTTACAAACACGCCAGTTTCGGAGACTCTTGACACCACCCTCAGATAATATCGAAGGTATCTGATGGTGGAATGTCAACCATGGTCTCCCCGGGGAACCTACATCCATCCACATTACCTTGGCCCGTGTTTATTAATAAGGCGGCAAAGGTATACTTACTAATTACACAAAGATCCATAATCAAATAGTAAATATCGTGTACATGTTGATAACTAATCAATTTTGGTAGAACTTTGTTGAATTTTGTTGAGGTAAAGTGTACAAGTGAAGTATTTTTAAAGAAATTAGTAAGGGTTGGCAAGCCTATTGCCAACCAGGCACATATCCAATCCCAAACAACATTTTTTTAACAGAAAATTAAAACACATTTCATTTTCGTTGCTGGAATAGAGAATCGAACCTAGTATCTCGTGGAGTCAAGTCCAACACCTGGACCGCTAAGCCACAAGCAACAAAATAGAATGGGTACGTTGGGATGCAGGTGAGGTTTGTGATACCAACATGGTAATGCTTACAACCCTTAGGATTTAAAATAGATGTTTCTAATAATAAAACAGTAAGGAACTATAAATATATCTAAATGGAACGGTGGTAAGAAAGGCGGTGTGGAATATGCGAGGGTGAAAGGTGACCGGTGCCGGTGGCACGGTGACGCACCGGCCGCGTTCTATAGCGTGTGCCGAAATCTCAGCTGTTACCGCTCGCAATATACAGGATGTTCTTTTTAATTACTTTCGAAAATCATTGCCTTATGCCAATATAAATTAATATTATTATTTATCTTACATATAAAATTCTCGTGTCACAGTGTTCATTCCCGTACTCCTCCGAAACGGCTTGATCGATTCTCATGAAATTTTGTGAGGATATTGAGTAGGTCTGAGAATCGATCATCTATTTTTCATAACCCTAAGTGACAATTTTTTTTACTCAAATCATATTAACATTATAGCAGAACAACGTCTGCCGGGTAATAATCGATACACTCTGCCTACCTGGTAAGGGACTTGGCGTGAATATATGAAGGTATGTAAATGAATAATATTATCAAGAACGAAGATATTTTATTAGATGTCTCAGTAGTAAGTTTACAAAAGGAATGTGTTATAATGACTACGTCGTTCTAATTTTAGAAGTAAGAGTGTGTTAAATTGCAGTAGTACGTAGTAATAATTTGCTGAAAATTAAATTTAATGTTTTCATACAGGAAACATAGAAAGGTATTCAAATCTATCTAATTAAATGAATCCCAATTCACGTAGTCATCTCATCACACCTAAACGGATTGAACAATTTTGATAATTCTTTTTTGTTACGTTAGTTATTGCTAGAACGTAAAAAATAAAAATGCTTAAATCTATATAAACTGTTAGGTAGTTAGTTGTTAATGACTAACGGTACAAAGTTCGCCGGGTCTGCTAGTATAACAAATATGATAATTAAAAATTAGAAAAAAATTGATTTAACAACAGCCTGTATAAACATATTCAATCCATCTGTATGAAAAAGTGTATAAAAGCGTTGAATGGGTCTGTATGCTTTATATAGAAATCTACAGCAATGCCATTATTTAAAATTAAACTACTCATCTACCTGCAAGGTTCCAGGCTTTAGAACCATACTGATGTATATCCATATGTGTTTACGATGCAAACGGGACTAAAGTTCAGGAATAAAACCGAGAATATTCAGGAAATTGAACCATATACATTAGCTTTAGAGTCTGGTATTGCAAAATAAAATTAAGTCGGGAATACTGTATTACGAGTACTGCGTATAATGTACTAACAATACAGCCCTTATCAAACCCGTCGCTTACGTCGTTTCAACATGTGAAGCGGTACAATGAATGAGGGAGACCCTAATCGTGTCGCTTACTTCCGAAAGGTATTTCAATGCTTTCAATTGCTTAATGCTTGTAGGGAGAGCGTTGTGATATATGACGTTTAGTTTTGAGATGTTCCAACGATGCAGATGTGCGATTCGGGTACCGACATGTGATTCTGCACGCGTAGCCAGCTGCTGGCATAGCTGTGCACTGATTCAATTGAATGCAGGGTCGAGCTGAGGTGGTGGGTGCCTCTGCTTTGTGTAGCGTTTTATATGCGAAGGTGAGCTCCGCAAACAATGATACAAATACATATAAAATAACAATGGTGATATGGCTCAGGTGTGCAGGGATGCGTTTTAAAATAACAGATTTTTAAAATTTCTTTTACATAAAACAAAAATGTTTATTTTTGCATAGTTACAGTTTTATGTAATAATTACACGAATTAGAAGACAGAAATGCTTGGGATAGTTGCTCCTCATACCAATATCTACAAATTAATTATATATGTAATAAACTTTCGTAAATTAGATTTAAAAGAAAAAAGACAAGCCCGCTGAGTTTCTTTCGCCGGATCTTCTCAGAGAGTGGCCGCATTCCGATCCGATGGTAGTTTTTAGAATTATATAGTTACAAGAATCTTTGTACAGATCTACGTAACTAAATCTATTTTGAATTTGAATTTGAATTTTGACGAATAAACTATCAAAATTTCGCATGTATTTAATTTATTTATTTATTGGTTTTTATGGATGAAAACTATACAAAGAATGACAAATTACTATATAATATCATTCTCCACCAGTCATCTAGGCAGAGATGAGATATTTATGGGGGTGCAGTAATATGTCATATCAGAAACGCGTTCGAAAATGGAATAAACAATATGATATTTAAATCATAAAAAATAATAAAAAAAATTGTTTGCATTATAAAAACAGGTCAGGAATGGGTATGGTCCAAGATGACATTTTTCTAAGTTACTGGCCAATTTACACCTACCAAAGATAAGAGACAGGATTACTTCAGTGCCAGGCAACCACCTTTTCAATATTAACAAAAAACTTCAGTAAGCCTATTAGGAACTTTAGACGGTTGTAAACATAGGTTTGCAATCAAGTGGACGAGATATTTAATCCAAATGTAATAATAATCTGAAGATGAAAACCAAGTTTCCTTCAAGGCTACCTTTATTGGCGTGTTTTTTTTTCATTTATTTATATGGCAAATAATCAGACGGATTTCCTGATGGTAAGAAATTCACGCCGACTAGAGACACCAAAGGTGGTAATGGTGCGTTGACAACCTGAGGCCGGGATTGTAGGCCTCGAGCAAAAGTAAGTTTACCGGCTAACTTACCCTCCGAACCGCAACACGTCAAGGCAAGTACTGACGTTATGGCGGCAGGAATAAGAAAGGCGATGGTACCAATCCGGCCGAGCCGCTGCGAAACTCTACCACCTAGTGTTTACGACCTTCTTAAATTTCTTTTTCTAATAGAAGATACGTTATTGAAATCGGTTGTAAAGGTGTAGCTTTGATGTTTATTTCTCAAAACAATTCGATACAATCTTTACTTTAACTTGACGTCACAATTCAAAAAATAATAAGGAACTTTGCTTGAATATAACCAAACTGTTCCTTCTAACTTCGTTTCGCGCATTCAGTTTGTACCTATGGGAAAAATTAAAATATTGTTTTTCCTAGTTTCCTGGCTGTTGTACTGGATAAAATGTACCCTATATCCTTCTCCCAGTCATCTAAGCTACCTCTCCATAAATTTTCAATCAGTTTAACTATATATAAAGAAATCCGTATTATTTAACTAAGCGTAAAAGAAGAAAATATTAATAAGAATTTTTTTTATATTTAGTTGCATTGTATATAGAAATCACGTAATAGTTACAAAATTATATAAATGGAAAATTTTAGTAATACTACAAAGAACTACGTCATCATACGTAAGCAAGTAATATTTGTTAATGTAGCATTTTGTCAAAGTATTGTAAACATTTTGAAATATTACAATCAGGACAATAAATGTATCTAGAAAAGTGTATTCTGTAATAAAAGAAGAAAATTCAATACAAAGAAAAGAATTGTTTTATTTGTGTGCTTATCTCATGCATCCTGTTTAATGAACTAATTTTCCATATACCATATGAATATAAAGATAAGACATCAGAAAAAATTCGTTCCTTGTAAAGTTCTTAGACAGTGGTATTATATTTCAATCGACTCCAATAAAAAAGGAGGTTATCAATATTTTGATTAAAACCCATTAAAATATTTGCCCACCACAAGTTGGTAGAATATGTTGGAACGCTTAAATAATCTTATAACATCTTTGTAACACACATATTCCGCAAATAAATATTTTTTTTTATTTTCTTTTCTTTGATTCAACTGTATTTTTTTTTGTATGTTTGTCACTCGAACACTCGACCAATTACGAACCGAGTTCAATGATTCTTTTTTTAAAAAGTCATTTTTGCCTCGGTATCTTTAGCCATCTTTCGAAAATAGAATGGTCAAATCACGACGTTTTAACTGATTAAATAGTTGGAGTCCGTTTTAGAAGGATTACTGCGCTTAATTAAGTGAAGACTTTAGAAATAAGAATATCTTTTCTGACACATACCTTCCCTTAACGCGGAGTGAAATACTTTGAAGGCTTCGCTCAAGCTGAAGTCGTTAAAAAGTACCTATCCTATGTTTCAATTAATTGTTAAAATATTTTTAAACCTGTGTGGAAATATAAAAAAAAATGTTACTAAAGCGCTGCGTAGCAACTCATACTTGAACGTGATTTAAGTAATATTTTTGCCGCCATAAATTTGATGTTTGACAATAATGTTTTCTCATAAGCAGATTTACGCAGTGACTAATAATCCCGATCATAAAATTAACGCAACTGTAACATCTAATAAGCTGTTTAGAGGCGATGTTTTTTCACCATCACGAGATCTGTCAACATACTCGTTAACTTGTAGCGAAAAAGTGCACAGAGTGAGTTTTCGGCTTGTCAAGTTTACTATACTCGCTACCGTCTCTGTAAATTATTTGTATGAAATCTTTGAACAGCACCTCTTTTGGTAACTAAGGGAAACACATTTTTAGACGAAAAGTGTCATAGATTTCGACACGTAACTTACCGAACGTTATATATACCAACTCATGGTAAATGCCCGAATAACATTCCGTTCAGATTATTGAATCAGACGTGACTGCGGAAATCTATTTATTTATTTAATTTTTATTATACACAAAATAATCATAACACAAATGGATATGTATAATTATATACAAAAGGCGAGCCTAACCCTATCTCACAAATTCTTGAAATATCATTATTTTGTTCAAATCCACGTAATTGTCTGCCTTCTGACTTTCTTTACGTTTTGGCATTCGCGTTAGCGTTTAGCCATTAGTCAAGTAAAATTTTACTTCAATTTGTATCAAATTTACCGAAATCAGGATTCAATTATAATTAGTCATACGTCCATTAAGTTATGTCAGGGTCTTGGGTAAAGCGGTGGCCTCATTACTCTAGCTCATACAGCCAGATTTGGCGGCAACGAGGGAATACACTTTCACTAAATGAAATTGTATAATATGCCAAATTTAAACACGAAATTCAATAATTATGAAAAAACTTCAACCATATTTTTTCTCGATGGCGCCAAAAAACTCTCCTCGGAATTACAACAATGTAAATATTTTATGCATCTATTAGGCTAGGTATACCCGGAAAACTAACTGGCTCATTAATAGAACCACAACAGGAATTTTACCGAAATTTCGAATACAAATAATATCTACAACCAAATAAAGATTTGTGATGAACGGATGGCAAAGAATGAATTTATTTGAATCTCAACACAAATGAAGTCACCAACAAAAGCTAGTTCATAACCTCATCCTCCTTGAAACGTGTTGTTACCACCCTTTCCGTTACCTAAATATACTATTGAATTTCATTAATGAATTATTTATCATACAGTTGCAGTGATTGGTGATTTAAATATGGCATGGAATTACCGACAATTGTGCGAGTATGAGCGGTGGCATAGCGCACCACCTGCTCGCCGCCCCTGTCCATCGGTATTTCCGCCATAGTGCACGTCCCCTCGCTCGTGCCGCGACCGTTACGCACGCGCCCGTCGCACCTGGCCCGCACACCCGCCGCTAGAGCCCGCACCTCCCTTTACAATGACACCATATCACACATTGACTATTTGAGACATCCCTAAAGATATATGATTTCTCTTTTTATTATTTCCATCGTCGGCTTTTGGTGGAGTTTACATTTCTTAATATTTTTGAAATACAATTTCGCTGATTTAAAAATTTCATGGCGATATAAAATTAACAAATATTACTTTAGTTTAATACTGATTTAGAATTTAAGAATGAATTTAGAAAACTGACGAACGCTTTGTCACTTATGCTTGTAGAGTAGGTATGTAATTAGTTAATAATTCGATAGTTTTTAGAGAAAGTTCAAAAGATACATACAATTATTTTGATTTGGTAAGTGTTTCAAGTGGCGTTTGTTAATTGATAAAAACAATAAAAAAATTGCAATTGTATAATTTAAACTTATTTTTATTTTTAGCTTTGGCATAAATTTCAATGTAATTGGGTAAAGTTGAATACTTACTTTATTAACTAAGGAAGGTCAAAATATGTTGACTAGATATAAATGTTTGACAGCATCAATATTAGCATCAATCTATTGCATATGTATTTTTATATTATTCATATTCTTATGAATTATTAACTGGTACCCGCGGCGTTGCCCGCATGGTTAACGGTCCCCCAGGAACATTTTTTTGGGATAAAAACTATCTTATAAGTCAATCCAAGTTACCCTCTACGTATGTGGAAAATTTCATGAAAATGGGTTCAGCAATTGTTACTTGAAGGAGTAACAAACAATCATACAAACTTTCGCATATAGGATAGGAAGATAAATAGATAAATTTCATGGCAATGAGAAATACCCCAGTTTAGACTTCTAAACCGAACTCGACGTGTTAGGCAGCTGCTATGAAGAGGTTAATTGCTGATTAAAATTGATTGACGTTTGGGAAACTGTCGTTTATAAACACGAAGAATGTTAATAGTGCCATACTAAAATAAGGCTCGTATTTTAAACTTTTTACTTGCTACTCATCTTCCAAATGGGAACATAAAAAAAAATTAAAAAATATCTTCACGCTATATCCCCGAAGACAAAGGCAGACCCACAAAAAAGGCAACCACGACTAGCCGAAGACATTAAGTCCCACAAAATGATAGGTGGCATATCCAATCGCTAGCAACGTTATCCGTATTAGAAAAATGAAAATACACAATTTTCTATTTTTTTCTATTGCCCGAACCAGTAATCAAATCCGGGAGCTCAAAAAATGAAAAACTATAGACTAAAGTCAATAAATATGTATTCGAAATTATCTCTATTTCACAAACAAAATAGGTAACGTCGTTTATAACAATAACTTTCTTCTAATCATTATCGTCATTTCAAACGAACCCCAAATAATTATTTAATTGTAAAACAAACACGATAATTGACAATCGTTTATATTTTTGTTTACAAACTTCAAATTGTTTACCTTTCCCAGGCGCAAATGATAAGAGCTCATTCACAAGTTCCCAATATAGGAAATAATAATTATTTACTAATGTTATGTTGACATCATTATCGTTAATAAAAAGTTAAGGGGAAACTACTCCTCTTTAGACAATAATTAATCTTTTTTGTCAAAAAAAATTGTCATGTAAACAGAATAACTTTTATTGTTTTTCATTTTGTGACTTCTGAAGCTGCACAATGAATGTTAGTAACTTAAGTTATTTATCATATCAAAAATCATTATATTTATCCTTGTTTGGTTTAGAAAAGAGTAAACTCTCTTCAACTTTTGAGTTGTTCAAAATAGTTAATTACCTGAATCTACAACTATTTTCAAAGGAATTAAAATCCAACAAAAAATCACAGCTACTAAAACTAATTTTTAAAATTTTAAAATTTCAAATTTTTAAAAACTTTTCAAATTTTTACGCCCATATCCCTGATATTGATATTTTATTTATTAAATTGATTTCATAACTGTATAAAATTAGCGTCACCTATATTTAATTTTAAGTCTGATATTACATTACTTTCTCATTGATTTCACTCACTAATTGAAGATAAAATTTCTCACGACTTCATGAGGTCCTGGGTACCAAAAAACAAAAAAAGTTATTTTTCCAATTTTGAAAAAAAGTATCTTTACGCCCATATCCTTGAAAGAGTAGGAAGAGGCACAACCATGCCCTGGTTGAGCGAAGACACTAAGTGCCACAATGTTGTAGGTGGCAAGCCTATCGCAAACCGGCCATATATCCAATCCCGGTAGTTTCGCAGCGACTCGCCCGGATTGGTACTACCACCTTAAACTTACTTTTGCTCGAGTTCTAACATCCTGGCCTCAGGTTGGCATCGCACACTTACCACCTTTGGTGTCACTAGGTGGCGTGAATTTCCTACCATCAGGAAATCCGTCTACTTGTTTGCCTTCCATTATCATAAATAAAATAAATAAATATGTTATTTTTAATAGAAAATATACATTCTATTTTTTTTTGTTGCCCGACCCGGGGATCGAACCCAGGACTTCAAGAAGTTAAGTCTGACACCGGACCGCTAGGCCACAGAGGCGACTTTCGAACTTTGAATCTATCCTATACCTAATCAATATGATTAGTCACAAAGTTAATCAAGCATTTGTTCATGTCGCTTCCTTGACACATTTTAAACCTGACTCATACTACAATTTCGTAATAGAAATGGTCATCTTAATAAGGGTCATCATTACGTGTATTATCGACATTGATCTCGCTGAGTTGGCATCAGTGATTAGGCTAGGCTTCCTAGTTTTAGGTCTACATTTTTAACAATAACACAAGAATTACGACAAAACATTAGTATTAGTATTAGGAGTAGCTCTACAAGGAACAATATGAACTAAGAGTGCCAATAAAAAGTAATAGATAGGTAAATATTAGATTTCTAAATTTGTAATGGAGTTTGTCATTATAACACACGCAAGTCGACATCCTTACCAATTCCTATCCTAACAAAACATAGGTATAGCACTACTATTTAAATTATGCGCTTCGGCTTTACACTTTTTACTATTTTTACACTTTATACTTTTATTTTTAAATTGGCTGACCTAATCTAAATTTAAGTGAAATGATTAATTATGTAATAACAACTCTATATAAATACATTCGGATTTCCGAAGCATGACGAATACGTAGCTTTATAAGGAACGATATGAGCTAAAAGTGCTATTCAACAAAAAGTAATAGATTCATATTAGATTTCTAAATTTGTAATTTGTCATTATAACACACAAAACTCTGTCAAAACGACATCTCTGTCCAAAAACCTAAACATGTTTAACCGAATTCATAAAATTTGACTCCTACATTTTTATATGTGTTAATCGATTTCTCCATTATTTCTGAACCGACTTTATTTTTTTTGTGTTTGAAAAGAAGACCTCTTTCATGGTGGTGCTATTGCCACCAAGTTATGATCTAATAACGGTATTCCAGCAAATTCGAGGAAAATACAAATTTTTTCATACGCAGATGATTTCGTATCGAGATCGAAGTCAGTTTCTTAAATTTAGGTTTTTGACTCTTGTGCACTTATTACTTCTTTTTCCTAGAGTCTAAAAGAGTTTCCTAGAATGCAAAAAATAAGGAAACCATATTTGCAAGATGAAACTGGTTCTGTGAGAATGTCAAAATGACAAGGGCCTGTGGGAATGAACACTGGTCACAGAATGTAGTAACAAAAGAACCATGGACATTGTACTTCCGTGTTCCAAAGGGTTGCGGCCTAACCCTTGGTTGGAAACTGCACACGGAAACCTTTTCACATTGCATAAACTAGTTTTATAAGTGTCCAAGGGTACATAACCGTTGTAGTAATGAGTGCAGAGAACGGTGTGACATTTGTTTTAGAAACAAGGAATTACGTGTCATAGTTAACGCTCCAATATCTACTAAAAATAAAATAAATTTTTAATCTGTGAAAAATGTCGTCTGTGTTGCTCTTCCCGTAGAATATATAATTTTAGAAATAAGTAGGTATATATAATACGAAAGACGTGACCTCATGGCCTAAAGGTCTTAACCGGTCTTCGGAAATTAAAACAAATATATAAGTTTATCATTAGCGTACAGTGCTACCAATTCGTTAGTAAAATTGAAACTAAACCGGTGTTCGGTGATACGTTCCACTCTTAATTTGTAATAAATCACTGAAAATGAAAATCCCATAAGTACCTACTTTTTTATTATTATTAACGTCATTTTTTACTTAAAACTGTCAGTCAGAAACACACAATTTCATTCCAGCAGCGCTGTTTATAGATCAGACAGATGTATCATGACAACACACTGTATCTAAAAATAACGGTGTTTAATCTTCGTAACACTAAAAAAGAAGTTCCATTCGGTTACAAAGATTGGCATTAACAAAAAAATAATGATTCTTTAAAATTTTGCCAAAAACTGTAATGCACTGATTGTTGTTAAAAGTAAAAATCTTTTTCTTCTAAAGACTGCGCTCGTATGTGTGTTTTGTCTAAACAGAAGTCTTCTTAGAATTGCTGTACTCTAAACTAAAATATGATTTCTGTTTTGATTTCTTTTGTAGTGTCATGATCAAACAGGCTGTTCTCCAACGCGTTTGTATCTAAAATATTTTTTTTTATTTTAGTTACTTTATTGACCCAATTCAAAACGTATGAACACGTCTCTCTTTTTTCTTCATTGAAGGAATTTCTATCTAATCTTTTGTTAAGATACTCTGGCCTTCCTAAACATATGAAAAACTTTCGCATATCTTTAAGATATTAAATACTTTATGACTAATTTTCCGAGAAAATCGAAAAGTTGAATTCCTGAAAATTAGTAGTTTTTCAGATACAGTGTATTGACATGAAAGGGCAGTGATAACTGATAAGTTTATCGCACTGTACTTCAGTAGGATTCAAGAAAAATATTTCATATAAATATTTTCACGTATATATCCCCAAAGATTAAGCAGAGATACAAGCTGGGCACGTACGACTAGCCAAGGCACTAAGTCCTACGATGTGATAGGTAGTAAGCATTTGCCTGTTGCCAACCAGGCACATGGTAATCAATCCCGAGCGAAGTTATTAATTTTGGGAAATTTATATGTTTTTATATCGCCCAACTCGGGGATCGAAACCAGACCACTATACCACAGGGGCTATCATTTATGTATTTCAATACAAGTAACTAAAACTAGAAACCCTAAAGTATAGTTACACCAATACTCTTTTTGTAATGTTAGAAGGCAAATAAGTAATATGTCATCTATAGAAACCAAATAATAGTGTGTTGCCAATCCGAGGCTAGGATTCTACGTAACTTTCATTGCTCTACAAACCTGAGCACGACAATAGCAAGCATTGACGTAAGGCAATAATTATTTGCCAGCTATTTAAATAACAATATTTCTGATGATATAAGCCATCTTTATTCTTAGAATGTAACAATTATAACATACACGAGGACCATATGATGAGTGACTTGAATATGACACCGACATATTATGTCATTGACTGGTGAAGTTGCGGAGTAAGCTCATTATTGAACTACTTGACTGCTTCCACGTCATCACTTATTATATCATATTAAGTGATATATTAAGTGCGGTAATTCACAAAAATCTGAATCGAGATGAGACGACCCCATCAACATTTAGCGGTATGCTAGTAAATATTATATCATATTACTAGGGGCCCGCCCCGGCTTTGCATGGGTATAAAATATACATAAAACCTTACTCTTTAATCACTTTATCTAATAAAAAACCGCATTCAAATCCGTTACGTAGTTTTAAAAGATTTAAGCATACAAAGGGACACAGGGACAGAGAACGTGACTTTGTTTTGTACTATGTAGTGAAGTGATATTTAAAGAGTGGCCATTCTCTGAATACCTACCTTCTTTGGCATTGGGATGGGATGACCCCATCAGCATTTAGCTGTAAGCTAGTAAATATTAAATGATATTTTAAAAACAGTAATTCACTGAATATCTTCATTGACATCGGGATGAGATGACCCCATCAGCATTTAGATGTAAGCTAGTAAATATTAAGTGATATTTTAAGAACGGTAATCCACTGAATATCTTCATTGACAAATTGACATCGGAATGAGATGACCCCCTCAGCATTTAGCTGTATTCTAGTAAATATTATATCATATTAAGTGATATCTTAGGTTCGGTACCTAATTGACTGAATACCTTCATTGGCACCGAGATGAGATGACCCCATCAGCATTTAGCGGTATGCTAGTAAATATTATATCAAATTAAGTGATATCTTAAGTGCGGTAGGTACTTCACTGAATACCTTCATTGGCACTGGGATGAGATGACCCCATCAGCATTTAGCGGTGTGCTAGTAAATATTATATCTATAGGTATATTTGGTTTGTTAAATTTGTCTAGTCTCAAGATAAGAATAACTTAACCATTTTGATATTTGATATTGAGGTAGGAGGTTGGTATTTAAAATAATAAGAGCTGCTTCCTGTGTATTATCATAGGAATGTGACATCCCCATCGTTTGTCAGTGGAATAATCAATTGCTTTGGATTGGTGCAGTTTAAATGGTTGAGTTTTGTGAGAAGCCGATCGGATTGGTCTTATCTTGCTGCTTCACGTTAGTGCTTGTCTACGCTGTGCTCCAGTCTGAAGGTATGGTGGTTGGTAGACTTACACCGTAGTCTTAATATTTCACCCTCGATTACCACCAGGAAACTTATCAGCAATTATGCCTTTTAATCTAATGAAAAATGCTTCTTACAATGATACCCATGTTGTTTGAATTTCTTTTTATTTATCTCTATCGTACGGATACATATCTCTATGCCAATTCCCTTATAACTATATATTTTGCTCATAACAAAAAAAAAATTAAAGCCGATCAATATCAGTAACCTGCGACAAAAACTAATCCGTATATAATATAGCTAAAACCTGTACATGTATACATATCTTCACGTCAAGTCCCTTTACGGAGTAGGCAGAGAGTATCTATTGCCAGACCTCACGATCCCGACGTATCTGTCTGGCTTCCTTCACATTCATTAAATGTAAATGTAAATTAAATTAAAACCTGTAAATAGATATAGCTAGAAAAATACGTAAGCTTTTAAACGAAATTGGCCCACACACACACACACACACTCACACACACAGACACACACACACACACGCGCGTATCAAACTTCTAAGAACCCTCTTTTTGCGTCAAGGCTCCAAAAGCAAAAGAAAAAGACACGATAAATCTAAGTACCCAATCTTTACCGATGTGTAATAAAAACTCTACAATACTTACAATATATTACATAAATAAATATTTTTTAACAAGTTACACAAATTGAATCTCACCTAAAAGTAAGCAAATTATATATTTTTTTTATGATATTGGAAGGCAAACAAGCAGACGGATTTCCTGATGTTAAGAAATTCACGCTGCCTAGAGACACCAAAGTTGGTAATGGTGCGTTGCCAACCTGAGGACGGGATGTTAGGCCTCGAGCAAAAGTAAGTTTACCGGCTACCTCCGAACCGGAACATGCCATGACGTTATGGCGGCAGGAATAGGTAAAACGGTGGTACCAATCCGGACGAGTCGCTGTTAAACTCTGTCACCTAGTCAGATGTCACGGTGCTAGTGACAGTGAGCCTATGCTCGCTTTTTACGAGCTGCCTGGCAAGGAAGGCAGATGGTCAATAAACCATTACCCTTCTTTTTTGTTTGCTGGGTGTAATTCTTATCGAAACTTAGTAAAAAAAAATATTACTTGTTTCTTCTACAAAAAGAGTTTTTTGTAAATGTTTAGTCTTCATCTCAAAACTCTTTGAAGGTTGCTATACGGTATACCTCACCATATATATAATAAATCGGACGAGTTGGATAGTCTAAAATATTTACAGTATGAATGGTTTGAAAGTTATCTACTATCTGTTTAAATGAGAATGTCTAAATAGGCAATGAATCATCTTTGTCTCATATTACATGCCGTTTTTGTCTACTAGGTCGAAGTATGACCTATATTACACTCAAGAACTAGAATGATAAGTGCAAAATAATAGTTAATTATGTTACTCCTAGCTATATGTTATTACAATTTTGATGCTTTACCTATACGAGTCTGTGCATATGCTTATTTATCTAAAAGTTTTGATTTGTTTAACGTGCATTCTTTTTTTGATAATATGAAATGAAAATGTTTTTTTTTTTCAATTTATAAATTGAAAAAAAAAACAGCTAGAACAAGAGTGGCCTATTGAATTTCGTGATTTGTTACAATAATTGTAAGAAATCATAAACTCAACATTGAAAAAAAAAACAATTAGGTCTCAATTCGTTTTCAACACTTTTTTAAATTTTTTAATGATTTAAAATATTAGTTCCGGTTACTTAAATATTATTAGTACTTAAGTCTTAATGTGTTCATTTCTTATATTAAAAAATTAATAAAAACTAAAAATAATAGTTTACAATAAAATAGCCGTTTGTTACAAAAACTGTAACGGAACCGTTTAGTGCAAGACGTATGGCTCAGTGAAAAGGTGTTTAACCCCGAAAATTGTGCAAAAAAATAATATCAGCTACAAGGAGACCCTAACCGGAACGGTGCTGATGCTGGACATATAGCACAGAAAAGATGCGGCCGGGTGCGAGTGCGCAGGTGCCTCCGCCGCCCGCTCCGCGCCGCGCCCCCATTGGCCGGCCCCGCGCACTCCGCCGATTGGGTACGGCGCACGTGCGCGGCCTATAGTCGCCACCTGGCCGCAGTCGACGGGGAGCGCATAAAAAGCCGCGAACTTCCCTCACCGCACCACTCGTATTCCGGACGCCGACGAGCGAACACGCACGTCTTGCGTCCCCATATACACCACTCCGGCGCACTATTGTGATTTACGGACTGTTACAATTAGTGAACTTGTGATAAAAACTCGTTTAAGTGTTGTGAACTAAGTGTTAAGATGCTAGTGGAAGATACACAGACGTCTAGAGCCATGATAACGAAGAAGTATGCGCACTGTCCGCTGAAAAAGCGGCCGGTGTTGGTTCGGGAGGAGCGGCCAACGACACCGCCTACTCCACCGCCACATCCCGCCCACATGGCTACGCGACTCTATTTTGAACATCATTGTAAGTGTACCATTATTTTATTCAATTGTTTCCCAATTAAGCCACTTTTAATAACATTTATACGAAAAACAATAAAATTCATAAAAATTAAATTCTTTTTTAAAATTATGTGTTTTCTTTTTTTAAAGTTTAATTTTTTTTCAAATTCCGAGTTTTTTCGATTTTTTGAAAAGTTTAGATTCAGTTTGATTTATTATTTAATAACCAAAGTGTTGTAACATAAAAGTAATTTTCTGTTTCCTTGTCTACAGGTGACACAGAAAATGATGAACCAGAAAATTTAAGCACAAAACCGGAAGATTTATCTAAGACTGGAAATTATCCGAGTAAGGCATCCTCCCCTGTTGCAACAGCTGCAATCAAACTTGAACCAAGGGAGTGGCCGCAGCAGCAGCTAGACTATTTGGCAGCCTGTCGTGCACGCCTCGAACATATCCCTGCAGAACTGCCACGACCAATTCCTCAGTATAGATATCTACCAACTTTATACCCAACTTACCCCATGGAAGAACACTACCCCGCTGCACCGGCGTTATCTCCCACTGCACAGTCACAGCTCTATAGCTCATATTCCCCAACTTCGCAATCATCGTGCTCTCCACCTCCTTCTTGCCCGGAAGATCTCCGGTCACCTGGATCAGTATCTTCAGACTCTGGCGTCTCAGTTTCTGCGCCACGCCGTCCTCGCTATCAATGTCCAGATTGTGCGAAATCATATTCTACATACTCTGGTCTTTCAAAACATCAACAGTACCACTGCGCAGCAGCAGAAGGAAGTCTTGCAAGGAAATCATTCAGCTGCAAGTACTGCGCTAAAGTTTACACATCACTTGGCGCGCTAAAAATGCACATCAGAACACACACACTTCCCTGTAAGTGTCATTTGTGTGGTAAAGCCTTTTCCCGACCATGGTTGCTACAGGGGCACATCCGTACACACACTGGGGAGAAGCCATTTTCTTGCCATCATTGCCGTCGTGCCTTCGCCGATAGATCAAACCTCCGTGCTCATCTACAAACACATTCAGATGTCAAGAAATACTCGTGTACAGCTTGTGGAAAAACATTTTCGCGAATGTCACTACTCAGTAAACATTTAGAAGGTGGCTGTGGAACTCCAAGTAGTTCACCTTACGATTATGGCGCTGATGGTATGGTTCACCAGCAACTCCCTCCGAATGCAACTATTCATGCTTATTAGAAACTTATAGGATTTAGGGTACTATTTCACCATAATAGTAAACATAATTGTGATTTGTAACAGCTACAATTAAAATATTTAAGTGCCCTAGTTAGGTTGAAATAGACTGAATTTTAAAATCATCTAATTTATATTAAATATCGTGATTATTTCTTATTGTTTGTGATAAAATTTAAGCTTTCGAGATAAAATCGTGGAAACTTAAAATATATCACCATCGAGACACAATCATCAAATATGCAAGTTTTAAAAACATTTTCACAAGAATATATTTGTGTTTCTATCAATATGAAATGATCATTGTTTAAGATATTTAAAACTCTCTCAACGATCTCGAAATATAGATTTAAATTAACTATTTATTCGACATTTCCTGGTCGAAGTAACAAACTGACAATATTTAATTAGTTTTTGTAAAATAAAGTTGTGTGTATAGTTTTAGGTAGGTTTTAAGATGTTTAGGGACCAATGTAAAAATGACTCTTATGTAAATTAGTTTGAAGTCGTATCTAGCAGTACGATATCACTAGTCATTTGGCATTTGCAGAGTGTCATAAACTTATATTACTTAAGCCATGTACAAAGTGCCTTAATTATAAATGATTAATATATTCCTCGTAAAATTATTACAATAGAACGTTCTAAACTATTTTGTTAAGATTTATAGAAATAGCTATATGTGAGGCTGTAAAACTGAAATTATCTACGATTTGTGTTTTTCTGTTACCTCTTTTTTGCAGAAAATATAAAATTCACAAGAACCTATGTATTGTTTTCTTTTTACTTATACATTTTCTTATATAGCGGTATTCATCTGAACGTCAAATTCTCCAGTTTTTTTTTTAACAAAACTCGATAAAAACATATGTCTAGTTATCTTAATACACACATTGAAAATAAACGATTAAGATAAATATGTATTGCTCTAATATTATTTAGTACTTTTTCTTTTTAGTATAAACGAATTACAAGTCATTTTGTTTTATATTTTTAGTTAGCCATAAAGAGAACCATCGAAAAGTATACATTAAATAAATTACCACAATTTATAAACTCAAATTTTCATATTAATAACAATTATACACATTATCTGTCTGTCGCTATTTTACTATTAGCCCGTTTAATTCATTTTATATGAAGATGAATACTCGGGGTTAAACATAGATCCAAATGACAAAATATTTTTTATAAACAAATACATTAGTGCAAATTGAAATGTTTTACAAGTAACCTTTTATTACACGTTTGTCTTTGTCCAAAAAAATCCATTTAGAATAAAAAAATATTATAATCAGTAACATTCCTTCAATGTGTATCCGTAAACATGATTTGAAGAAAGAAGTCCCATAGCTTGCAATGTCTACATCAGCTATAATTAATAGGTTATAATCCAGTTAGGAAACAATGTGATAACAGGTAGCGTAGGGGCAAGCTCGTTCAATACATTAGCTCGGGGCAGTTTTGAAAATTAATCAAAAGCAGGTTATGGTAGGGAGTGAAGTTTGGTTTAAAATAGTTCTAAGTTCAAATTTTGGCCGACCTATTAGACATGTTGCAATGTTCATAACATAGGAAATGACAAAGGATTTGTTTTCCAGAGATTGCATCTACTATACGTTTGTAAATGTGTTTGCCGGTCAGTGCTTTCTAAACATTTAAGATACATAAAATTTGAAGCAAGAATTATATTGTTTTTAAACATAGAACTGTTATGGGTTTAAAGGTAATTCTATGTCATATTAGCGACCTATAAAGTTATAAAACATAACAAACAGCCTGAAGATATAAATAGTAATCCATGCATCAAGCAAAGTAAAGATTCTCCATGCTATTAGATTTCATATATTAACTCTCTATTGTACACAACTGATATTAGATACAAAAAAATACTTAAAAGTAAAAAGAAAAACAAAGTACAAAAAGCGAGCTTATCTCTAATAAAATAAATTTCTTCCAGCCAACCCGTAAAAGGAAAGTACTAAATAAAATAAAATAAGTAGACTTGGTGTACAGATATATAAACTACTAAATATACTCGTATACTATTGAATGAATTAAAACACATAAAATAAAAAAAAGTTAACAAAACAGATAAACAAAATTAAACTAAACATATAGCTAAAGTAAAATTATATGAACAAATTGAGAATCTAAGCTATGTCAAAGAAATGCTCTTTTAGATGTTTCTTGAAAGAATCAAGAGTTTCACAGCCACGAATTACATAAGGTAAGGAGTTCCACAACCTTACAGCATGGACTGTGAATGAATGGGAATATGCAGCAGAATGACTAGAAGGGTATCGCAACAGAGTACGTACATTTCATTTATTTTTTCTTAGGAGAAATCTGTCACTATACCGTGTTTCTTGTAACTGTCGCGTTTGATTTATCTAAAAATAATTGAAAGAACAAAAAAATATAAGCAAATACATATGCACTTATGTTTTTCAAAGTTTTTGACCATCAGATGATAGAGCCTTTTGAAATAAAAATGTTTTTAACTTAGGTATACGTATAATATCTATATACAAATAAATAAAACTAGAGTGTCTGTTTAGCCGCTTTTTGCTATATGAACATAAATGTATTAAACACGATACATATACCAAAACAACATTTTGTTACAATTTTTGTTTGTGGGGCTGTGTGTTCCGCTTATTCTCTTAAATGATCAAACCGATTTTGACGGGACTTTCATTGGCAGGTAGCTGGCGTCATAAGGAATAACAGTCAAAAACAAAAGTAGCCAAACTACTTTATTTTAAACTTTTTCGTTCAATTCCGATCGAAATAATAGGACCAGCTAGTATTAAGTAAATAAGTAAAAATTGAAAACTTTACCAGCTTTAACTTCAAAAAAAGTTTTTTTAACGAAATTATTAAAAATATATAAAATAATATAATATTATATTAAACAAGATCTTTGTATTGAGAGTGAAGAAGATGAAGGGCATTCTTCTTCTTCGTCTTAATATAATTTTGAATGAAGAGATTGTCTTGCATTCCTCTACAGATTAACGACCAGGACTTTCGATTAGCAGCTGCTAAGCTCTCGATATGTAGTCTGTCGTGTCATAAGAGAAGAGGGGATCAGTCATCAGATTCAGTGAGAGTGATTGATGGCATACCTACTTATTGCTGATAGGTAGTTTTGAATCACAAATGTATGTCAGAGGAATTTAGACATTTCGATACTAACAAAATAATACGCAGCTAGACAAATGTGTAATTAGTGCACCTTTGGTTATCCAACTTCATTATTATTTCTTACTGCCCAATAATTGTCATTTTATAATCTAGTTTTATGTTTCGATACGGTATTACATAATGTGACTGACAAAATGTCTAGGTACCTATTTAACGACATTTTAACCGACTCCATAAAAAGATGAGGTTAATAGACCGCCTCGTTGGTCGAGTGACACGGACCAACCGCAAGGTTCAGGTTCGAGTCCAGTTGGGGGCAAACATTTGTGTAATAAACATTTAGATGCCTGCATTTCCGGGTCTTGGGGCTAACTTTGAGGCATAGATTCAATTTGTATAGCGTGTTTAAAAAATATAACTATTATTATAATCCTTTATTTTCTTTAAGCACGTTCATCGATTTCTCTATCATTTCTATCTCTATCTGAATCCAAATCAAAATCTTAGAATCAAGAAATCAGTGTACCGTTCATATAACTATGTTTCTATCTCTTTCTAATCTATTGTCTCTATCTCTTTCTAATTTATTATCTCTATCTCTTTCTAATCTATTGTGTCTATCTCTTTCTAACTCATAACTTTCTAACTTTATCTCTGATTGCTAATTTAGTGTCGTAGGTAAGTACTTTGGATGGACATGATATGAGTATAAGTACTAGATGGTAGAGTTTCGCAGCGACTCGCCCGGATTGGTACCACCGCCTTACCTATTCCTGCCACCATAACGTCCAATGCTTGCTTTTACTCGAGGGCCTAACATCCCGGCCTCAGGTTGGCAACGCACCATTACCACCTTTGGTGTCTCTAGACGGCGTGAATTTCTTACCATCAGGAAATCCGTCGGCTTGTTTGCCTTCCATTATCATAAAAAAAGTGTAAATTTGATAGTAGCCCCTCGTGTTTGTCTAGGTCCGAAGAGTAGAATATAATTTCTGCCTGTCAGGCAGCTCCAACTAAGCTACGGTGTTAGAGCGCTTTGTGTGGCAACTTGCCTGGGTAGGGATCCACTGCTCTACATATTCCTGCCACCTAAATGACTCTGTTATGTGTCCTTTACCTATAAGGTAAGGTGTAGCCGGAATTAACCTTCAATCCTGGCCATAGGACGGCGCCACATCTATAACATCTACGGTGTCTGTAGGTCACGGTCATCTCTTGCAAGCAGCAGAGCTATGTATTTTTTTGCTCTTACACAGAAAAGCATCGCTGACTTCTTAGAGGAAACCGACAAGCCTGGTATAAAATGTTATGTAAAGAAACGAAAGTCCTGTTATCAAAATTTGTATATGATATGTGGCAAACCTATCACAAATAAACTTATCTATATATCCAAACTTGGCCTAGGTGTTTTCATAAGAAAAATTAAAACACATTTTTTTTAGTTCAGAAATCGAACCTGGGACATCCTGAATTCAATTCGAATAAAGGTCCACGTGTATCTCCGCCGACATTGGTCCCACTAGACCAATATGGCGACACACATACCTGCCATAGAAAACGTGTCACTAATGAGATAAACCGTTCCGGTTACAATACAATCAAGTTCAACGAACACGTCGGATATAGTTTGAACATTATATTAAACTGATTTTATTTCCACCTAACTAATACAAAAGTTAATGTGAAAGTTTATTACTAACCTGAGCCTTTACCATTAATTATTATAGATTACGTTTGGTTACATGTCGAAATCTATGACACTTTTGGTCTAAAAATGAGTTTTCCTTAGTTACCAATAGAGGCGCTATTTGAAGCATTCACACAAATAATTTACAGAGACGGTAGAGAGTATAGTAAAATTGATAAGCCGTAAACTCATGGTGAGGGCTCTATCGCAAACTTATTTTTTATAATATTGGAAGGCAAACAAGCAGACGGATTTCCTGATGGTAAGAAATTCACGCCGCCTAGAGATACCAAAGGTGGTAATGGTGCGTTGCCAACCTAAGGCCAGGGTATTAGGCCTCGAGCAAAATTATGTTTACCGGATACCTTACCCTCCGAACCGGAACACGTCAACGGCAAGTGCTGCCATTATGGCGGCAGGAATAGGTAAGGCGGTGGTACCAATCCGGGTGAGTTGCTGCAAAACTCTACCACCTAGTCAGATGTCACGGTGCTGGTGACGGTAAACCTATGCTTGCCTTTTACGAGCTGCCTGGCAGGACGGCAGATGGTCTATTCTGCATAGGAGCCCAGACCAACACGGGGAAAACTTCCTTTGAAATGGAGGAAAAGATATTTTAGGTAACGCGTTAGACCCTAGCGCTTGCTAGTACAATTACCTAGTATTTTTAAACCCTTGACGAAAAAAGATGGTGATTTAAGTTTGATGTGTCTCGTGTGTATGGGTGTATGTAATGCACGTGCATTTGCTTATGCGTGTGCGTGTTTCTGGCATTATAGCTTTTGAACGGATGGACCGATTTAAATGTAAGTTGTTTTATTTTTAATTGATCAAGATGGTTCTTAGGTACCTTACATGTAAGTTTTGTGGGTTGCGTTTACATACATGTTTAGTGATAGGCTTAATGTCACTAGCGCTAGACAGTAATGGCAGATTTGGAGGCGGATTTGTGACATCTCGCCCGACCTGCAACCAAATCAGACTTGATTTCCTTCATAATCTTAGTTATTTCCTTTGTTCGAGTTCGGAGGTTGCCAATAAGCGATTTATTAACATTAAGTAATTTTTTTTGTAACTAAATGTTGAGAATCCCCTAGTGCTGTGTTCAAGAGTACCTAAAATGATATCCGATTCGAATTTCTAATTTTCATAAAATCGAGATTCAAGAATAACCCAACAACATTTTTTTATGATACTGGAAGGCAAACAAGCAGACGGATTTCCTGATGGTAAGAAATTCACGCCGCCTAGACACCAAAGGTGGTAATGGTGCTTTGCCAACCTGAGGCCGAGATGTTAGGCCTCGAGCAAAAGTAAGTTTACCGGCTACCTTACCTTCCGAGCCGGAAACCGTCATGACTTTATGGCGGCAGGCATAGCTAAGGCAGTGGTATCAATACGAGTGAGTCGCTGCGAAACTCTACCACCTAGTGAGATGTCACGGTGTTAGAGACGGTAAACTTAAAATATGCTCCCCTTTTATCAGCTGCCGGGCAGGAAGGCGGATCGTCTATTTTGCAAAGGAACCTGGTCCAACACGGGGAACGAATATCTACAATTTTATAGTCATAACTGGTTCATTAAACATAACTAAAGTTGATGAGAAAGTATAAATATTTGTCTCTTAATCTTTCTATAATGGCATATCATTGTTTAAAAGATATTTAGTTCAAAGATAACTTAATGCACAGTACTATTTAATGCTTTTATCGTAATCTTTTTGTGCCTAACCTTTCAAGACTATGGAGGCTGCAAATTGGCCTGTATATGTATTTTAGTTGTAGACATTAATGGTTTTGTCATCCAATCGTTATAATTCATCATAATACACTTAATTTATGACAATGGTTGGATTTAAATAGCTTTTAGTCTTCACTTGGCTTACTCGTTGGAGGGGTTATTGTATACGCCTACGCCACCAAGCATCCATGAGGCTCGGGTTCGATTGTTGACAGAGGTAGACAATTGTGTAATGAATCTCGATTTCTGTATTAAAGTGGGTGTTTTACTTATTTTTTCTTTTTATATACCTTCATATTTTTTTGCATTCGTGAAAGCAGTTATTTAGATCAATTAGTAATTTAGTAATTTTTAAAGCTTTTCGATTATAACTTTTTTCACTCGTAAAATATTATTAATGAGATAATTTGCAAAATAGTTACCTATTTCCATCGAAATATAATATTGAAATAACAAAAACTTAACAATTACATTAGATATTTACAATTAGGTCAGCGCATAAAAAAGGGGCAACTTTTTTTTGCAAAAAAGCGACGATGAAAGAGTTTTAAAAAAAATAGGTAAATATAATTTCTAATTAAAAAAAAAATTGGTAAAGGGAATTTCTTTGCGTACTAAATTAAATTTAAGTTATCGCTATCTTCTTTCAACGATAGTGATAGAAATAGACAAAACACATTAAGTGTTTTCCAGTTAGTTTGTACCTACAGAACAGTTTAACAGATTTTAATCTACTGTTCAGAAAACGTTGATTAAAAACACTACCAGTTGACATGTCCAGACTAGTCTGATATGCCTTAAATGTTCAACCTCTTTCTTTTTCTTTCTTCGAAAAAAAGTAGCATACAGTTTAATGCAGTTTTTACATTATTGAATTTTGTGTACTATATTGATAAAAATTAGTCAATATAGGCAGCATTTTTATAATTTTGTTCAGTTAAAGTACACTAATATAGGTAGTAGATACTCATGAAGAAATCAGTGTTTTGTGTATTTTCGCAAAGCCGCCAAATTTCACTGGATGAGCTTTAAAATTAAAAAAAGCGATTTAATAATTGTTCCCTAGTTATTGAAATTAAAGTTTATGATAAAAGTCAAAAAAATGTTTTTTTCTTTTATGACCTTTTTATTTGATACACGCCCGTATTTCCGAAGAGATAGACAGTTACATAACCACCCATGATTAATAGAAAGTACTTTTCCACGTACTACAATGAATCTTATAAATAGCAAACCTCAGCAAACCTATTGAAGCAATTTTAATGTTATATTTTAATAAAAAAACATGGTTCTTTAATCGCTTTAAAACAAATGTTTTGTTGACTTATGTTTGAATTATTATTGTCATCTCGGTTTTCTGTCAACGGGACAGATTAAATTTTGACAGATATTATGAGTCCTTTTAAGGTTACAAAGATTGATATTATTTGTCACTTAAACTTACTAAGTATAATGGCTGAACATGTTTAAATGATATTTAAAACGGTTAAGTTAAGTACTCGATAAGTAGATGTAAGTAATTGTATGTTTTTGTGCAATAACGATTGCATAACTTTAGGCGCTCTTATTGTTATATAGCTTCGTTTATACTACCAAGCATAAACCAGGGCTGGATTAGCCCTTAGGCAAAGAAGGCAACTGCTTAGGGGCCCTGAATCGAAAAAGGGCCCTAGTGGACGTACCAAGAAAAATACAAAACATTTTAACTTACATTTATTTAGTCGGAGTATAAAAAAGTTATAAAGAATTCAGATCTTGATAATTGCATTTCCTAGGGTCCTTGACAGGGTTACTCCGGCGTTAAAAAGGGTCCACCGTTGTGGATACGATTGGCATGCCCACAACCCTAACAAACTAGTGACATCACACTTTCGAGTCAGTTAAGATTGATAGGTTAATGATGTACAGGTTTATTAACAAGTAAAATTATTAATCCAAGTGCTTACCTTAATTCCTTTGCCTATGTCGAGTAATTTTTTTTTTGCATGATAAGACTGAGAATAAGGGCTCGGCTCTTCTGATGGAAAAAAACAACCGCGCATCTTACGCTTGGACATTTTAGGGAAGGCTGACCACAACCCTTTTTTCAAGTGCTAGATCCACACCTGTATGTTACCGTAAAACTAACGAATAACCTAGAAGGAATTTTAATATATAGCAGTATAAATAATGTAGTGTATAGTGTTGGTCCGGGTACCTTTGCAGAATAGACCATCTGCCTTCCTGCCAGGCAGCTCGTAAAAGGCGATCATAGGCTTACCGTCATTAGCACCGTGACATCTGACTAGGTGGTAGAGTTTCGCAGCGACTCATCCGGATTGGTACCACCGCCTTACCTACGGCGGTGTGAATTTCTTACCATCAGAAAATCCGTCTGCTTGTTTGCCTTCAAATATCATAAAAAGTATATAATTTTAAAATTTAACACTCATACAATACAATGTAATAATAATTTGAATTAAGTTTAAGTACGACTCTGTTGCGGTTTCGGTTTTAGCCGTTTTAAGCAAGGCCGGAATTACGGTTTCATTTTCGACTGATATTTGAACATTGTTTTTTGCAAATCTAACACAATTAAAATATACTTTAACAATCTTGCGATTTGATGACTTGCCAAATGGAAAATAACCTGAAATTCCTTATGTAATTCATCATTAGCCGAAGGGTGTCCACTGCTGGACATAGGCCTCCCCCAAAGAGTGCCAGAAGTCACGGTCACCAGCCGATTATATCCAGCGACTCTCCGAAACTTGGCTACCGGGTGGGAGGTCGTCCAACACTACCCGATATATTATGTAATCACCAGACATCAATTATAACAATTTTCGTCTCCGTATTTGACCAACCACCTCGTTGGTCGAGTGGCTAGTGTACACGCCTAACTACACCAACCACTTGTGAGGCTATGGTTCGATTCCCGACCGCATCAGGTAGTAGTCTGATGAACATTTTGATGTGTGCATCTCCGGATCTGGGTATGTATTAAATTTATTCTGTATCTGTTTTATCGTCTCTGTGGTCTAGCGATCCGGGTGTTGGACCCCGAAGAGGTAGGCAGAGGCACAACCAGTGCACCCACGACTAGCCGAAGACAGTAAGTTCCAAAATGTAATAGGTGGCAAGCCTATCGCCAACCGGGCATATATCCAATCCCGAGCAACATTGTTTTATTAGAAAATTGGAAAAACCAAATTTTCTTTTTGTTGCCCGACCCGGGATTCGAACCCGGGACCTCATGAAGTAAAGTCCAAAACATGAACCGCTAAACCACAGATACTATTACCTTCTAAACCACTGGTGGTACAGTGCTATGATGAAATTTGCCCGGTTAGCCTTCTTCTTACCTATTCCTGCCACCTTAGTGGCAGTGTTATGTTCCGGTCCGGATAGTCGGTAGACTTGCACATAAATCCTAAAACCCCTGCTACAGGACAGCGACGCACCTATAACATCTATAGTGTGTATAGGCCACGGTTACTTCTTACCACCAGTGAGTAGTGTGCGCATTCACTTAAATCCAAATAAAATTATTTAATTTTATTTGGATGTAAGTTTGGATTTCTACAAAGTAACACCTTCTTCTATCAATTGCTTGTTCATTGTCTTTTGGCGAAAATAAGTAACTTTTTTAGTTCTTTAACAAAATTAGGCGAATGATTTCGCTTCTATATCTTCAGGGTCATACTAAGATTTAAAAATATATGTACAAAATAAGTTAAACAATGTTGTTATATTCCGTTGTAGCATGTATTCTTGAGGCAATAATTATTAAAAAGATTCTTATTAGAATTAGTTCAATGAGAATCAGAAAATAATTATCAATTTTTTAAACATTTTTCGCCTTACCGAATTTAATAATTAGACGCCAGTTTAGCTAAACACTGTTTAAAATTAGAATGGAACCAATGAAATGCTCCACTGGATCACATATCAGCATGTTATTGAGTAAGAATCCAATTTTAGTCATTGTTTAGTAAAACGCTTGCTTAACGAACCCTTTAATTTTTTGTAGTAAGAAGTAACCTTCTTTTATTTTCTTGAAACATAAATTCTGAACTACATTGGACTAGTTCAATTCTACGTAGAGTACATACATACATACATATCTTTAAGCCAAATCCCTTACGAGGTAGGGAGAGAATCGAGTGCGAAACCTCACGATCCTGGCAGACCTGCCTGGCTTCCTCAACATTCATTACCCTTTTCATACACACACGTCGCTTCGCTAACCAACACCTAACAAATCCTGAGCAACATTTGTTTTATTAAATAGAAAAACCCTAAATCAAAGGCGAGATCTCATGTACCTCTAGCACCGGACCACTACCACAGACAAAAAAGTTTAATTTGTTTAATTATGCCATAAATTTCTATTCTATTCTATAACTATTGCTAAATTTTGGTAAAAAAAAATGTTTAAAGCTACTAAAATCAAAATGATTTATGTGTGTTAAGAAGTTGTTTAAAAGTAATTTAAGATTACCATCATGTTGAACCATATTGAGGTGTGTAAATATTCTAGCGGTTCAGTAGTTGGACTTGACTGCATGAGGTCTCGGGTTTGAATCGGGCAACAAAAAGAATAATCCTAAACCTAATAAAAAAATGTTGATCGGGATAGGAGATGTGCCCGGTTGGCGATAGGCTTGCCACCTATAACATTGTGGGACTTAGTATCCTCGGCTAGTCGTGGGAGCCCTTGTTGGGCCTCTGACTACTTCTTCGAATCCCTGAATGGGCATGAAGATACTAAATATTTTTATATATAAAATTTATAGAAATGTAAATCAAATTATTTATTTATATTTATAACAATATAGCAAACATTTTTAAAGATATAGTTCACTACCGATCGCCTCTGTGGTCTAGCGGTCCGCTTGACTGCATGAGGTCCCGGGTTCGAATCCCGGGTCGGCCAACACAAAGAAAATTTGATTTTTTCAATTTACTAATAAAAAAAATGTTGGTCGGGATTGGAAATGTGCCCGGTTGACGATAGGCTTGCCACCTATCACATTGTGGGACTTAGTGTCTTCGGCTAGTCGTGGGTGCCTTGGTTGTACCTCTGCCTACCTCTTCGGGGATATGGGCGTGAAGATACCATTCACAACCAAGTTTTCAACCCTAGCCAGTCAGGAGATGAAACGACAAAACTCATCTTACCGTCACTATTTTATTATTCTTCATTGTCTAAAATCTATAAACTTAATCTAAGCACACGTCACTCTTGCAAGAATCAGGTATTCACCTGATTCGTTTTATCTAGTTATTGAAAAATCAGCCCTAATTCTTACAAGAACTTGGAAATTAAATTAATTGAATAATATCCCGTTATGTTAATTTACGTAGCGGGTACAGATTGCTGTCAGCACGATAAATGAATAAATAAACAAGTACGTGGCAAATCGAATTAGGCTCCTGGGAAATACGATACAAGTATACAGGTATATTTCAGCACCAGTATACATCTACGGCTTCGCTTGAGCGGCAATACTCCGTTACTTCTGTATTTCAAACTATATAAAAATAACTACGTTAATAAAAACCGACTTCAAAACTAAAAAGCAAAAAATAATAAAGATTTAATATTAAATATATATTACCTGTTATTTATATGTGATATTTACTAATAGGATTGAAGTCGGCGCCAAGCCAGTTTCATACTTACTTATAATATATTAATTATTAGTTTAAGGCTTGACACCGATTTCAAACATATTAGGAATTGGCACATATAAGTAATAGGTAGTATATAATTAATCTTAAATCTTTATTATTTTTTACTTTTAGTTTTGAAGTCGGTTTTTATTAACGTAGTTTTTTATTTTAATACTTTTTATTTTTTTCTGATATGATTTAATTTAATAAAAATAAATACCGGCATATGTGAAAGTAGTGAAACGAAGTGTAGTAGATTTTCAATGCCTAATGTTAGGCAAATAGATACCAATGTACAACTAAATGGATCTAATCTGTGATCTTGTTGAATCCGCTGTCTTTTTAGGTATAACAATTGATAATAAATTGGAATGGACCCTCATTTTGAGAAACTGGCAAATAGGCTTAATTCAGCAGCATTTGCAGAAAAAAATAAGAACATTAACTGATGTTGAAATGGCCCGAATAGTGCATTTCAGCTATTTTCATAGTCTAATGTCTTATGGGATTTTTCTTCGGGGAAATTCTGCAGATATAAGTATTATATTTGTATTACAAAAAAGAGCTATTAGAGCTATTCATAATCTTAATGTAAAAGAGTCCCTCCTATAAAAAAACAAAGAAATAAATATTTTAACCTTCAGTTCTCAATACATTTATGAGAACCTAATGTATGTTAAGAAACCTTTGTATGTTTACAAAAAAATGCGACGTTCACGATGTAAATACGAGAAATAAAAATAATCTAGCCGTATACAAAGCTCGTCTCCATGAAATTAGTAAATCCTTTTTGGGTCAATGTATACGTTTCTACAATAAGCTGCCCATTGATATTAGAGATCTACCTTTCAATAAGTTTAAAAATGTATAAAAGCAAAATTATGTAAGAAAGGCTTTTATAAGGTCTCAGAGTATTTGGAAGACGAACATGCTTGGGAATAGAAGTTTCAATCTCCCACAGCAATTTGTCATGTGATTTGTTGTACTTTGTTACCTTTTATGTGAGTTAAAATTAAATTGAAATTGTGTATTTTTTATCTAGTTTATAATGCGACTATTAATATTGAAAAAAATACAAGCCCTCTGATCTCTTTTGCTGATTTCTTTCGCTGGACCACTTGTATGGTTCACGTGCATAAAGTTTTTTTTTTTTATTGACAGTGATTAAATGTGCTCATAAAATAAAAAGTAACGGGCCTACCTGAATCAAATTTTTTATGGAACCAATTCGAAGCTATTCCGCATCAAACAAAAAAAGAGAATTACGTAAATCGGTTCAGAAACCTAGGAGAAATCGGTGTACATACATATAAAAAATATACCGACTGAATTGAGAACCTTCTCATTTTTTTGAACTCGGTTAATAAAAAGAAATTCAAACGACGGTAATGTAAAGTTTTAGCGCTATCGAGAGAAAAGATAGTTGAAGTTTTTTCTTAATTAATAAATTTCGTGTATATATTGAGTGTAATTAGCCAATTTTGGTAGCATTTTGTAAAATTTTGGTTAGTTAAAGTGCACAAGTAAAATAATCATTAAAAAATTAGTGTGTCATGTATTTCCTTGTTCCAGACAAATCTCAGTAATGAGCTAGAGTAAGGTGGCAACCGCTTTACTTTACAATAATGATTTTGATGCAAAATGTCATGATTTTAATACAAGGTCAGGAAGAGTAGGTTTTAGGTTACATTTTTACCAATTTTAGTTGTAGATCGATTGGTACACGACCTACCACCAACCATGGCTCTACCAACCGTCTTAGTTATAAGAGCCGAATCGTGAGAGATGCACAAGGTCTGCTCTTAGGCTCTCTTCCCTGTGCATTTCTTGACTCTCTACAAGTTATTTCTCTCTGTCCCATGTCCCTTTATCACCTCTCCCCTGAAGGGTCGGACGTAACATAAACAGTACTTGACCGTCGTTTCCTTTTAAATTAGTCCTCCTGGGATCTCCTCCTCTCAGATCAGATCGATTGGTACAGTAAAAATTCTAGAGATTGGATTACTTTATAGTTCTTTTAAAATAGTGTAAGGTGATCAGAAATCGCGTTGCTTGATGTCCCTTCGCCGCATGTATTTCTGACGTCACAATAACAATAGAAAGTAGTTTACGCGGTATAAATTCATGCGTCCTCGATACTAAGACAGTGATTAGTAACATATATGACGTATTTAGCGACAGTTGTTACTTATGACTTAACATTAGAAGAGCCGCTCTCTTGTTTGCTCTCTCCTATTCTTCGTTATTTTTAAAAATTATACAGTCATCATTCATTCATTCATTGATTCATTCATTCATTCATCTACCGAATACTGTCTGAAACTATCGTTAAATCGTCAGTCCATCTAATTAATGGTGAGTTTGTTATCTCTGAACTAGTTCGAATATTCAGATAACATATCAGTTAAGTCAGAAAAAAAAACTAAAACTCACTCCAGAAATTCGCAATTTGAGCAATTGCTCGTTCCACCTACATACGAAAAAATTAAACTGAACTGCGAGCCGATTCGCACCTCCGGTTTTTTTTAGTGATAATCACTGGGTAAAGTGTACATCAAATAGCTGTCAAATGACGTGTTTATATTTGCTATCCCTGTGACCAACAGAAATCGAATTGAGACAGCAAATACGAAACACGTCATTTGACAGCTATTTGATGTACACTTTACCCAGTGATCATCACTAAAAATATACTGAATAGATCCGCTGATCTGCGTTTGATAAGTTTTTTTAGTTGCCCATGTCTCTAAAGTTTAGAGTCTAAAGGATTAATAATCTTTTGCGTCGTCCAGTTCCAGTCCGTTTATTTATTTTGTTTATTTAGAAAAAGATAACTTACACCTAATACCTGAAATAAGTGTAGTTAATATTTAGTAGAATATTACTTGTTCCAGTGGACGCTGCGTGACCCTGCATCAAAGTAAAACTGCAACAGTAATGGACATAATTCCGTACCTGTATATCATCACTGGCAATACCCGTTTTAACACCAAAGTCATTCAATTGTACCTTTCACTCTTCCCTAAAATGTTTGGTACAATCAGGTTAATTATTGAATTATCAGTAATCATAATTAGAGCTTAAAAGTTCGTTTTAGACTTAACGACACATTACACCTTTTAAAGAAGAGCTTTTAATCGTTTTTACCATTAAAAGCTCCACTTTAGGAATTTGGTTTTTCGAAAAGCTGCCCGTTTTCACATTACTGCATTTTAAATGAGATTAAAACCTTAAAATATTGTCGTTCGCCTCTTAGGTCTAAAAGTTTAGCAGTCGGACTTGACTCTATGAGGTCCCGGGTTTGATTCCCGGGTCGGGCAACAAAAAGAAAACTGGGTTTTTCCAATTTTCTAATAAAAAAACGTTGCACGGGATTGGATATGTGCCCGGTTAGCGATAAGCGATTGGCTTGCCACCAATCACATTGTGGGACTGTTTTCAGCTAGTCGTGGGTGCTCTGGTTGTCTGCCTACCACTTCGGGGATGTGGGCGTGAAGATACATTACGCACGTAAGATTCAGTAAGAATGTAGAGTAATGATAACGATCGAGTCCGTATTAACCTCTGAACCTGTCAGACAAGTGCACGTTTCTTTAAAATACCTTTCTGTTGAATTAAACTTTATCTATTTGATTTAATGGTAGATAATTTTGTGCACTTTTGTCATTGATAAAATTTAAAAGATATATCTATATGCCTTGTTTAGCCTTCAATATATCATGTGATGTTTACAGCTCAATTACTTTTGAAAATCAGAAGCCGTCATTTGCAGAAAAGACCATCTGCCTTCCTGCCAGGCGGCTCGTAAAAGGCGAGCATAGGCTTACCGTTACTAACACCGTGACATCTGACTAGGTGGTAGAGTTTCGCACCGATTCACCCGGATCGGTACCACCGCCTTAACTATTCCTGCCGCCATAACGTCATTACGTGTTCCGGTTCGGAGGGTAAGGTATCCGGTAAACTTACTTTTGCTCGGGGCCTAACTTAGGTTAGGTTGGCAACGCACCATTACCACAATAGGTGTCTCTAGGCGGCGTGAATTTCTTACCACCAGGAAATCCGTCTGCTTGTTTGCCTTCCAATATCATAAAAAAAATTGACTCAGTTAAGCACATTAAAACTGCAAAAACCAACTCCAGCTGTTTGTTTGTTTAACCACGTTGCGATTTGGTAATTCTTTTTTCGAAAGATAGCAAATGGTTCCGAAATGGTCCGACATACATTTTATCAACATCTTACTAGTGGGTTTTGAGTTATACTTAAAATTGCATACATTTTTAACTTTCTTCCGTAAAAAAAATAATATTGATTAAAAAAATTATAATGGGACCATCGCGACTTATTTTTCTAAAAATGAATCATGAAAAGGGTTGGCTTTTGACCGATGTTGCGTAAAAAACATACAAAAAGAAAACACAGTCGAACCTCACTTCACGTCAAAAGACACTTGTGGACTAAATACACCATACATGCTATAGGTGCGTTGCTGTTTTACTATTAGCCTAGCTACTAGCTTCTATTAGTTCGAATGTTAATAATAATAGTAATAAAACTTTATTTGAAACGGTACAAACTTACAAATGTTTGTAGTACGATAGCAACCGCAACAGTCATACGACTGTGTCGCAGTTACTAGTGCCCATCTCCAGGAACAGGTAGATATTTATACATATGATGCATTAAAATTACATTCCCTTAAGTACAATATTAGAATTAAAAATGCGTGTGTGTGTGTGTGTGTGTGTGTGTGTGTGTGTGTGTGTGTGTGTGTGTGTGAGTTGTTCTGTGTGCGGGTGCGTTTGTGTGTATGTATAGACGTAGTATGTACGTCCATTATTAATTAAATGTATGTGAAAAGTGAACATTATAGTTAAAAAGAACATTATAGACCATAAAGTATCTTATATTGGATATTCATTTCCTAATTTTACTGCAGATGAGACTTTCACCATTAACCTAATCATAGTTAAGCATAATCACCATAGTTAAGCAGAAAGGACCCAACCCACATGAACACCAAAGTTGAGTGAAACAAAATAAAGAGCTTAAAATACTTTCGTTCAATAAGATCCTACAGATAAACAAAGCTATGACATTTTTATAATCATTAGATACTAACCCACATGTATAGCCAGTACATATTATTATAAATATATTTTAAACTTCAAACTCAATTATCTCAAAAGATAGATGTAGATTGGATCCTTTATATTTAACTACGTCCAATTAAGTTAGCATCAAATGGAGTAAGCTTGTGTTTACGAATTATTATGTTTAGAATAAATGTTTTCCTCACAGAGAGAAGCTGTATACATCGTATAACATATTAGTGGGGTAAGTGATTGGCACTGCTCAATGTATTCTTTCAACGCGCAGCATGCTAGTTTTAACAGCCGATCCCCATACAGTTATACAGGAGCTTAAGATGGAATTTGCAGGTACAAAATATACAGTTATAAGTGTTTTAAAATCAACACATCCTCTAAGCTTACGGAAGACGAAGATTAATTTCCTGACACGACTTACTAACATATCGATATGTTCATCATCATCATTATCGTCATCAGCCGGAGGACGTCCACTGCTGGACATAGGCCTCTTCCAAAGAGCGCCAAAAGTCACGATCACCAGCCGCTTGTATCCAGCGACTCACCGCGACTTTGACCAGGTCATCAGTCCACCGGGTGGGAGGTCGTCCAACACTACGTCCTCCGGTGCGGGGCCGCCACTCGAGAACCTTTCTTCCCCAGCGGTTGTCGGTTCTGCGAGCAATGTTGCCTGCCCATTGCCACTTCAGCTTTCACACCAACTCTCTGGACTATGTCGGTTACTCTCGTTCTCTTGCGGATCACCGAATTACGGATCATATCTCGCAGAGAAACACCGAGCATAGCTCTCTCCATACCACGCTGAGCGACTCTGAGCTTATTCAAAGGTCCACATTTAACGGTCGAGTCTCAGTTTCATATGTCATCACTGGTAACAAACACTGGTCGAAGACTTTTGACTTTAGACTCGGCGTTAATTTGGACATGAAGATACCTTTTAACTTCCCGAACGCTGCCCATCCGAGTTGGATTCGGCGGTCGACCTCTTTCTGGAAGTTGGATTTACCTAACTGAAAAGCTTAACCTAGGTATATATGGAATAGAATAGAATAGAATATATTTTTATTTACATTCACCTAAGAGGCACTTGTGACGAGTCTATATAATACTAAAACTACCACCGGATCGGAACGCGGCCACACACTGAGAAGATCCGGCAAGAAACTCAGCGGGCTGTCTTTGTTTTTCCTTATTCTATACAAATTACATATAATTACTAGGTCGCCTCTGTGGTCTAGCGGTTCAGTTGTTGGACTTGACTGCATGAGGTCCCGGGTTCGAATCCCGGGTCGGGCAACAAAACGAAAATTGGATTTTTCCAATTTTCTAATAACAAAAATGTTGCTCGGGATAGGATATGTGCCCGGTTGGCGATAGGCTAGCCACCTATCACATTGTGGGACTTAGTGTCTTCGGCTAGTCGTGGCTGCCTTGGTTGTACCTCTGCCTACCTCTTCGGGGATATGGGCGTTAAGAAACTTTTAACTAGTAAGAGATTGGTATGAGGAGCAATTAATCCCAAGCACTCTTATCCGACAGATATTCAGCAACGGTATAGTAATTTTTTTTTTACAATTTCACTTTGACACATTTTTTAAATTTATTTAATGGCAAGTCTTTTATAAAATCGGGAAGTTGATTGTAAAAGCGTATACATTGGCCCATGAAAGAATGACTTACTCTGTGGAGACGGGACAACTGATCAATTGATCTGATCAATAACTTCAAGAGTTGAGTTCCCAACTTGAACTGGTATAGGTGCAACATGAGCATTGAAAATGACTTTCGTCTTATCCAAGTTTATCCTGAGACACACCGGTTGGGAAACTCTATCGAGGCTTTTTTAATTATTTATACGGGATACTCACGATCTCTTTTTATTTTATTTGTCGATGTTTCGGCCTAGTTGCATAGGCCGTGGTCATTGTAAAAACTGTATTTTCGGTCCAAAAGAAAATTGCAGCCTATCTTCGCTCGCCTAAAGATAGCATACCATATCAGTGCCCAGGTGTCTATAAGTTTAATTGCAGCTGTGATAGTTCGTACGTAGGACAAACTAAGCGAACTATTTCAACACGTATTAAAGAGCATATCAGCGCAATCAAGAAAAATGGCCCTCAGAAGTCTGCTATTGCTGAACATCTTTTAGATTCGTCCACCAACCATTGGATAGAACTACATAATCCACAAATAGTTTCTACAGAATCCCACTGCATTCCTCGTCTAGTACGTGAAGCTATTGAAATTCGAAATACACCAAATAATTTCAATAGGGAAGACGGTTTTAAGTTGGCCCAGGCGTGGGATCCAATTGTTGGTCGGTGCCGGGCTATAATTACAAAAAGTGCTGTAAAGTGTAGGGACATAGTTAGTGTTGTGTGTCGCGATATAGTGCCCAGAAATGATAGTGACAAGGACGTTCAAAAAAGAAGAATTAGACGGAGGGTTGACAGGCTCATCTGTCAGTAGATCCTCCTGTCAAAAGTTACAGCTCGCCGCCGCAGTCCCGTCGTGACCACGGCCTATGCAACTAGGCCGAAATATCGACAAATAAAATAAAAAGAGATCGTGAGTATCCCGTATAAATAATTAAAAATGTTATTAATTCACGACGATTTAAGTTTAAAATTCTATCAAGGTTACCGAGCGCTTTGCTCAAGTCGTCCAGCGATTCCGCCATGACCACGATATCGTCTGTGAATCGAAGGTGAGTGATGTACTCGCCATTGACATTGATGCCGAGTCTTTTCCAGTCCAGAAGCTTGAAGACATCTTATAGTGCAGCAGTGAACAGTTTCGGAGAAATAACGTCTCCCTGTCTCACACCTTTCTGCAACTGGATCGGTTTCGAGCTCTGATCCTGTAATCGAACCGACATAGTGACTTTTTCGTGCAAACACCTCAACATTTCGATGTATCAATAGTCAATGCGGCACCGGTGTAATGACTGAAGCACCGCCCAGGTCTCAACCGAATCGAAGGCTTTCTCGTAGTCCACAAACGCTAGACATAATGGCTGATTATACTCCTTGGTCTGCTGTATAATCTGGTGCAGCGAGTGAATGTGGTCTACGGTGCTAAAGCCTTTACGGAACCCGGCTTGTTCGGGAGGTTGGCAATCGTCTAATCTGCGTGATATTCGTGATGACCCTTCGAAACAACTTGTAAACGTGACTCAGAAGTGAGATGGGTCTATAATTTTTCAATAAGGTTTTGTCACCTTTCTTGAAAAAGAGACCACCACACTTCTGGTCCACGCTTCTGGAACACTGCCTTCGAGGATATCGGAATTAAGTAGCTTCTGGAGCACCTTAAGTACTGGCATTCCACCCGCTCTCAGTAGCTCAGCAGTAATTCCATCGTCCTCCGGCGCTTTACTGTTCTTCAGTTGTTTCAGAGCCATCCGAATCTCGTACAGCCTGACGTCCGGGATGTCGTTGGTGTAATGTCGGGTGAGTTGTACTCTAGGATCTTTAGCCAAACTAACTGCTGGTCGTGTTGAATTGTACAACTCTGAATAGAACTTCTCGACCTCTCTCAAAATCTCAGCCTTAGATGAAATTACGGTGCCATTTTCGGTCTTCAGTTTTATCAATTGGGTCTGGCTAACAGACATATCCCTAGCAAACACCTTGGAGCCCTTATTACGCTCGATAAATTAATATGAGACGTATTAAAGGTCCGCAACGCCTTGAAGATTTTTCTATTTAGCTCCCTATACTTTGGCATGTCAACTGAAGACTGCGACCGCATTTCATCCTGTTCGCCCATGAGTTTGAGATTTAGGTCTGAGAGCGTTTGCATTTTTTTCTTCCTCTTACCATCCGATGATCACTGCCGGTTTTCACCTTGTTGATCACAGAGACGTCATTGAATGTAATGGTTTATAAGATTTTTATAAGGTTTTTTTATGATATGTTCATTAAATGATAAAACGCTATTGATTAGTGCACCTAAATATTTGACGTTATGAGTAGATACGGTTTATCGGAATACACTTGCACTGGTGTAGGATTAACTCAGGACCGCATTGATGTGCGTGTATTTTGTAAGATGAATCAGGTTGAGATATGAGCCCGGGGCTAAAAGTTATGAACTGAGTTTTGCTAAGGTTTAGGGATAATAAGTTACGGTAAAGCCAGTTCAAGACGACTTGTAAAGCGAATTGAGCGTTTTCATGCGCTTCTATCCACGAATTGCCATGAGTTACGAGTGCATTATCATCAGCGTAGGTAATAATTTTACAATTCTTAAGAGTAAGTAAACACTAGCCATTAATATATATTAAAAATAGAGTAGATCCAAGGACCCTGCCTGTTGGACTTGACTTCATCATATTTCAGATCCCGCGTCAGGCAACAGAAAGAAACTGTGTTTTATTAATATCCTAATAATATCAACATTGCTCGGTGTATGAACATATTCCTTGGTATGACTTGGTATCTTCACCTAGTCGTGGATGCCCTGGTTGTACTCCTCCTACCTCATCGGGGATATGGACGTGAAGATACTGTTAACCTTTACGATAGTTTCATTGATTCAACGTTTAAATGTTAACCACTATTAATAGTGATAAAATGGATTTGAATAAGAGAGTGAATACCCACTGCAGCCTACACGAATGCCAATTAGAAGTATCTGTGAAGTTGTTATCGAAGGTGCGCGTGCGCATAAGTACAGTGTTATCACTACATAGTATAAAACGAAGTCGCTTCCTCTGTCTCTATGTCCTTTTGTATGCTTAAATCTTTAAAACTACGCAACGGATTTTGATGCGGTTTTTTTAAATCGATAAAGTGATAGAATAAGAAGGTTTATATGTATATTTCATAGCCGTGCGAAGCCGGGGAGGGCCGCTAGTCAAAAATAAAATAAACTCACCACTTTCATACCTTTTTAAGTGCCTAATGTGTTGCTAGCGTTGCGATTTTTATAACTACATTGGACTTTAACCGTCTTATTAATAAACATGGAGTAAAGTACGAAAAGGTGCAATTTAGTATTATAGTATTAGTACATCAACTCAGTATTAGTATTAGTCGCCTCTGTGGACTAGCGGTCCAGTTGTTGCACTTGGCTATATGAAGTCCCAGCTTCGATTCCCGGGTAGGGCAACAAAAAATTGGTTTTTTCAATTTCCTAATAACAAAAAAAACACGTTGCTCGGGATTGGCGATTATTACCATTGAATTGTAACCGGTTGGCGATAGGCTTGAAACCTATTAAATTGTGGGATTTAAGTATCTTTGGCTAATCGTAGGTGGTCTAGTTGTACCTCTGCCTACCTTTTCGGGAAATGGGCGTGAAGATACTTTTTTGAAGTATTTTTCTTTATTATAATTTGATACAGACTCTAATATCACCTTTATTTTACTCGTACCTAAACCACGTTTTAACAGTAACAGTTATAACTTCACTAAACTTTAATAATAAAACAGACTAAAGTACGCCAAGGCTCAAACTTATACAAGTTATATAGTCCCTATTACAATGTAATATAGACTAAAATGTCACCTTAATTTTATTCCTACTTTAGTAAACGTTTATTATGACTATTAACTGTATTATTGTTAAACACAGAGAAAAGTATTCCAATGTTCAACCTTGTATTATATTCTTAATTACAATTTGATACAGACTGTAAAATTAACTAAAATTTACTCGTCCTTTAGTCCACGATTATTAATAAGATGGTAATGGTTTTATAGTTGAAAAGTCGCTGTCATCAGCACCTTCTTTTAAAAATATGGCTTTATTTCTTTTTCACAACTTATTTAGCCAATATTGGTTGAACTTCTTACCGCCAGTCATTAAAAATGTAATACAATATAGTACAATAATTCTTTATTGTGCACCAAATACAGAGAAATTAGAAATACATCAAATAAAACTTAAATTATAAGATACACAATGTTTATGAGAAAATTGTTATTGTTTCCAGTTTTTGTCCTCATAAGAACCTTTCTTGTGCTTTAGTGACAGTATAAAAAACCAGACAAAGTCATAAAATCGTAATTGAGTTGTAGCAGCATGCTTATTTTGCGATTTAGTTATAATCCCCGAAGTAAATAAGGAGTGTGCTAAGTTTCATCTATCTGTATATGTGTTTAGCATTGTAACTCCTCACCGAAAGAACTGATTTCGATAAGGATTTTTAAATGAAAACTAACGTGATCGAGAAGGTTTAATTATTATGGATAGGCTTTGTCGTAGGTTTTCAGATATTTTTAATTGTATCATTTTTACCTGATAACTAGACTATACAAAGTGGGGACTTTTCAGCGTACATTTTTTAAACTGACTTTGAAGAAAAGAAGAAGGTTATATGCGCTTTATTTTATGCATGTTGGTCGGTTTCTCCGTCATTTCTAAATCGAGAGGAAAATTCAATCGTTATTAGTAGTAGAGGTGGTTCCATTTCTACCAAGTATTTTTTTATGATATGGGATAGCAAACAAGCAGACGGATTTCCTGATTGTAAGAAATTCACGTCGCCACACCAAAAGTGGAAATGTTGCGTTGCCAACATGAGATTAGGATGTTGGCTTCGAGCAAAAGTAAGTTTACCGGCTACCTTGTCCTCCAAACCGGAACACGTCAATGGCAAGCGCTGACGTTGTGACGGCGGGAATAGAAAGGCAGTGGTACCAATCCGGGCGAGTCGCTGCAAAACTCTACCATCTAGTGAGATGTCACGGTGTTAATGACGGTAAGCCTATACTCGCCTTTTACGAGCTGTTTGACAGAAAGGCAGATAGTCTGTTCTGCAAAGGAGCCTGGACCAACACGGGGAATTTTAGATCTGATGTAGAATACAAGAGAAATCGAGGAAGGTACTTAATTTTTTTTAAAGTTTACCTAGACGATTTACTTATTGAAATCGAAGTCAATTTTTTGGAATTTTAGAATAATTGAATTACTTTTTTTAATATGGATTTTATGTATATTTTCTTGGTAAATATAGTGGAAATAACATTTTTTGAATGAACATTTTTATTTGCGTACTAAAATCTACTACATTCTAGTGAATATTTTAAAATGTTAAATATTTAATGAATTTGATAAAAAGTAAAGTACCTACACCTAAATTAGGTGTGTTATTTGTTTTAAATAACTTTATATTTTAAATCATCATACAGGTATGAACTACGAGTACATTATACATGTAATTTAATAAACAAATAAAAATGAATCCTCATTTTGCGTGGGCCTCGCATCACGCTTGAACGGTTGGACCAATTTTGCTTATTTATTTTTTTGTTGTATTGGTTATTACCGGTAAAGGATTATATGAAGAGAAAAACCGGGAAAGATGCATAAAAAGTGGGAAAAACCCCACACTTCAATTTTGTTCATACAAACTGTCAGTAACTGTTATTGTCGAGCGATACGAAGTTCGGCGCGTTGGCTAGTCTTCTTTCTTTCTTTAGGTTTTGGCCTTCTCGTTAGTATTTAGCCATTAGTCAAGTGGAAATTTGCATCAAATTTTATATCAATTTCAATTAATTTTCATAGTCATCAGTCATAAGTCATCAGGAAGTCATGTCAGGCTCTTGGGTAAAGCGGTGGCCTGTTTACTCAAGCTCATTAATGAGATTTGGTGGCAACGAGGAAATACAAGATACGATAATTTCTTCATGATTATTTCATTTGTGCTCTTTCACTGAACAAATTTGTACAAAATGATTTCACTCAATATCAACACGAAATTCAATAGTTATGAAAAAACCATCGACCATCTTTTCTCTCAATAGCGCAAAAACTCCCATTGGCTAGTCTTATATTAAAGTCAGTTAAACGGTTAAAACCTACTTTTATATTCCATACAGCCAATTGTTGTTCAAGTGACAAAAATAAATTTCGTTGTTTAGCTTTTCAGCATACTTTTTACAAATCAAGTACCTCTTGGTTAAATATTAAACTCTGAGCTAGCTACTAACTGGATTAAACTAATCTATATTTGACTATTCAACCCATTAATAAATTTAACCCAGGAACATTCAAGCTATTTTAATGATATTTTAGACAGTTTTTAAATAATTATTTTATTAGTATATATGTCATAGTTCGGTCGAATTTCATTATTAACTCTTTTAGGGCCACTTGCTCGTTCCCGGGTTAAGTATTTAACACTGAGTTATCGTCTAATTGAGTTTAGATCACCTTATATTTGACAGTTTAACACCATATAAAATGTAACCCGCCTCGTTGGTCGAGTGGCTAGCATACATGCCTAACTACACCGCGAGGCTCGAGTTCGATTCCCGACGTGGGCAGGCATTTATGTGATGAACATTTAGATGTCTGTATTTCCGGGGCTGGGTGTTTATTAAATTTTTTCTGGTATCTATTTAAGTATTTCTATGTATTAGAATCGTTGACTAACACCCATAATACAAGCATATAATATGCTTACTTTGGGGTTAGATTCAATTTGTGTAACTTGTCCAGGTATATTTATTTATTTATTTATATTGCACACTGCAAGTGGCCCTTATAAAACTATAGTGACCCAATCATAGACGTACTATATTAATCTTATAGAAATTTCGATTGTAACTTCAATATTATAAACCAAAAAAATCACCAGCTTAGTAACAAATATTATTAATTGGCAACACTTGTTATTAGCGATGCAATTCCAGTGATTGGTCTCCGAAACACCGCCAGAGGCGAAGCGCGTGCGCAGCGTCCGATGTGGCCAATCCAAACGCATTCTAATTAATTAATTCTGTTCCTATTTGCATCGTGATTATCTTATCATAGATTGACCGCCGATACGCCGTACCAATTAGAATTCACACTCAGTGTCTAATAGAACTTTGAACTTTTCTATTACCAATAATCGATCGCCTTCCAGATAACGCACTTTGCTTTCGACACTAATTTGACCTCGCTATATTTCCTATTGTTACATAAAGTAATTACAGCAAATCATTAAATGAATTAAGGTAGGGCTGCCTAAAGAATAGTGTTTCAGAATAGTTACTGAATAGATAACATATTTTTCTAAGCAGGTATTATAAAGTTATGTTTATTTTTTGCTATGTTCCAATAATTGATTTATGGTAGATAAAGATGTGTTTATTGGTTAATATGTTCCAATGAGTTAAGGTAGGGCTATCTAACGAATCCTCCCCCCCCCCGAGGGTCCAAGCGTTGTCGTGGCGGGGGGCTGAGTAACTGGGGTCGAGCCGGGACCCCAGTGAAACCAATACGGACCAGGGAGGGCGCTCCTCAG
>NJDC01001279.1:0-47567 GCA_002245475.1 Calephelis virginiensis
ACTGGTGGGTCCTATAGAGACCAAAGGCATTATTATAACAATAAACCAGATTTACCATCATTTAAACGTAAAACTGCACAAAAGCGAATACAATTTCCGTGCTTATTGATGAAATGTTAATATTTTTGATGTTAAGACATTGTAGCGACAGTAATAAAAAAATAAATAAATACAAAACTAAATTACAATATCGGATTGGAGAACGCTATAGGGTTACTCTTGAATTTCAAATTCATGCAAGTTGAAATTGGAATCGGATATGTCATTTTGAGACTTTTGATCTCAGTAATAGCAAATTAGTGAATAGCATTTAATTAATAAAAAACAAAAAATAATTTAACTGGATTTGTTGGGTTTATTTGTAATGTTAATGTTAACTAGTGGTCGCACGTTGGTCCAAATTCGACTTTAATAAATTTTAATATCTTGTTGATAAGAACGCCATCTTCATTTGTTAAGACCAACTACTTTGTTTCCAAACTTTTTAGTGCGTAATCTGTGATCTTTAATCGTTATCATCAATATACTTGTTTGTGTGTGTCAAATGCATGGTTCAATATTATTGAAAAATATTAGCGTTCTGCACTTCTCCTACACATAAACCATAAGTATGCCAAATTGTATGTCCTGTGTCCGCGCAATTTTCGTTAAAAGGGGTCCAAAGTTTTGGCGTCACTTATTAATATATAGATAATCCGCTAGTTCTGTGTTCAAAGTATCTAAAATGACAATTTACAATTCGTATAATGTCGAGATTCAAAAGTAACCATAGTGGTTTCAGGTCTGCTTGATTTCCCATCTAAGCTATTATAACCTTGAGGATGATTGTGAAATTTTACTTTATATGTATTGATATGGTAACGGTTTTTCATTGGCTAAAAAAATAAATTAAACGTCTTCTACAAGCTAGGTTAGCTAGTTAGAAGTAAGCGGATGTAGTCTTTTACTAGTTTGATAATAATAAAAGCACCCATACTAAAATTAGAAGCTTATATCTAATCTTATCTAATGAGCTACATAATTACTTTTCTATGTCTTCTACTTTTTAGTAGGTCAAATTCCGCTCTCAATCTTTTTCACGTTGGGTGAGGTTATTTAGCACGGTTTGAAATAACTATACTGTTTTCATAGAATTCATTAAACTATTTTAAAAAATGTAACAGATTTCACGACATTCTTTTCATTGTCCTTGTCCATTAAATAAAGGAAACACTATAATTTTTGTAGCGCAAGTAGATACAATAATTAGAAAAAACAATGTCTGCAACTTTAGTATATCAGTAATGGTCGTTTGGTATTTAGGCGATAAAAGTACAGTAGTACTATTTAAATTATGCGCTTCGTCTATATTCGTCAAGCTTCGGAAATCCGAATGTATTTTAAAAAATAGAGTTCTAATTACACATAATTAATCATTTCGCTTAAATTTAGTTTAGGTCAGCCAATTTAAAAATAAAAGTATAAAGTGTAAAAAGTGCAAAGCCGAAGTGCATAATTTTAATAGTAGTACTGCACCCAAGTTGTTGCGACGTCGAATACAGGTATCATTTAAGCGGCCATGTATGTTAAAATACGTCAGCAATATACTGTTTTTTTCATACAAAGCAATTATGGATCTTGGCGACAAAAATACACAAGATTAACATTAATATGCTTTATAAGAATAGTGTTTCCAAAACACGATTCATTTCACAGTGCTCGATAGAAAAAATCAAAAAGTTATCCCTTTTTTGAAAGCAAAACCCATCTGTCTACTTCAATTATGAAAATATCGACACCAGATTTAACATAAACATATATAAGTATTATACCTACCTAAAAGATAACTGTTTCAGTTTTTATATTTTTTTTTCAAATTACTTTTATAATGTCAAAAATAATGATTTGGCGCTTAAGACGTTTACTTTAGAGCGCAATATTTTATAGTAATCAAGGAACGGGGGAGTGCGCTGATTGGCTCTTCTGGCTGACTAAGTATGGAGCCTTAAGTTTACAAAAACTGACTTCGATTAATTCGTTACCACGATGCGATTTTAACTTTATTTTTTGAATGAATACTAATGAGTTTGAGATGGTTCCAATTTCATTTCATCAAATCCCACTAGTGGTTTTAAGTTTTTTTTTTGGAATGACCAATGTGTTGTCAACCTCCCGGTTTTTATAACTTCACCGGGCTTTGTGGGCCGAGCAGAGTGCTCAGCACGATTTTAAGTTGTACTATTATGATTACCTGTTCCGGCGAGCTTCGGTCCGCACGTTCAGTTTGTATGGGAAAAATTAAATTGTCGTTTTTACTAGTTTCCTCGCTGATCTGGGGTATAAAATTGTACCCCTTGTCCTTCTTCTAAGCTAACTTTCCATTAATTTTCAGCATAATCGATTTAACTATCACGACTTTGATTCAAATTTCATATTTTTTTTTGTTTTTATTGTTTTAAGGTGTATACTGCTATCGGGGCGAAGACAAATCCTACAAATCAAAAACCATGAAAATTGGTCCAGCAGACCTCGAGTTATAAGTGCTGTAACAAACCCGACTTTCTTTTATATATATACATGATAATGATAAACTGATAATTTTATATTATTATCAATTTGTCATCATACTACTACTATTTTGTTTTTTTATATCATCGACTTCATTAATAATGATAGCATAATTATTAAAGTTATATTAGCTCTAACCTACGGCTTTGCTTGTATTTAAATAACCAAAAAGTAATATCCTATGTTACTTTCAATTTCAAAAATCATTATTGGCTAAGTAAAAAATATACAGTCGCATTGATAATCTCCTCTTTTCGTTAAAAAACTGAAGAAAACCGCTTTAAATATTCGAACGATTACGAAAGATGACTATGTTGATATAATAAACTAACATTGCTTAGATGTTATGAGCATTAAGTTCAAGGTAAATAAAATAACGTTTGTGTACATTATGCCACTAGGTGTTAGGGATGTGCCGACCATTAGTTTAGACCAGCCGACTAGCTGATTAATCGGTTGCAAAGTGGACGACTAGTTGGCCAAGCCGATCGCAGTTGATTGAAGATAAATGGAAATATAAATTAAGATACTTATTTCGATTGATAAAGACATTATATTAAAAACAGGTAAGAGTGATTATGAAATAGAAATTCATAAACAATCAATATTGGCTTTACAGTTCCCCGTGCATACGTTTTATTGACAAATACCTCCAGAGTAAGAAGTTGGATAATTGTTGCTCTTTGTTCAGTATTCGGCGTCTGGTAGCCGACTACGAAAGTAGCCGGATAGTCGGCTTTGCCGACTAGTCTGCACATCCCTAGTACTTATATCTGTGACATTAAATACATCTGAATTAGTTTTGCCTTGTTTTAGACGCGATAAACTAGTTTGATACTGAGCTTCCAAGGTTATTCACGACAATAAAGTACCAATATTTCAGACTTTACGTAGTTTAATGAATTTCACATTATAATATTACGTTACATTCGGCACAAAAAAGTAATAATCGTAAAATTAACCGTTTCAATAACACCCGACAAAAGCTTTTTGTAATTTAACTAAGAACCATCTCTATAATGTCAGCTTTTAAACAAAAAAATCGTCCATGCATTCAAAGGTAATGATGTTACACACAAAAACAGACACACAGACACATCAAACTTATTACACCCCTCGTTCTCCGTCGGGGGCTAAAAACTGAAGACATTTAACAAAACGTTCACATAATGTTCCGTGAAGTATTTCATTTGGATATATTTAGATATAATTAAAATATAAATGCAAAATTTTAAATAACTTTATAATACGAAATAATAATTCAGATTTAAAGGGCAAAGACTTTAAGATATAAATGAGATGAGAAGAAAACTCTGTAGCAATAAACAACTCTGCAAGATTGCGTCTCGTTTTACTGGAATCTGTGAAATTGTGTGAACTGTGAAATCAGTAGCGCTTTTGGTTTGAAAAATTAGTTCTTTTAGTTACCAGTAGAGGCGCTGTTTAAAGTTTTTTCCATAGTTTTTTTGGAATTTTATTGTTAGTAAGCATTTGCCATAAGTCAAGTTGGAATTTGCAAGTTACACGATTTAACAAGAGCGGATTTTAATTATTTAAAATTAGGCACAAGTCGTCAAAGAAACAAAGCGGGTCTTAAACAAAGCGGTGGCCTCATTACTCAAGCTTGTTTAACGGCGGCAAAAAACTTCTTCATGATTATTTCCTTGTGTTCTTTCACTGAACAAAATTGTACGAAATTCCACCAAAATTAACTAATTTTACTGAATATAATCATTAAATTCAATAATAACAAAAGATTGCGACCATCTTTTCTCTCGATGTCTCCAAAACTCAAAGACGTCATTGTACACAAGTTTGAGCACATGATAATAATTGATTTTGACGTACCCATAAACTGCAACATATTATTGTAGGTATTTTCAATTTTGCACGTCATTCGCAATTACTGTTTCACTAGATTAACAAGGACGATAATACAAACTCCTACGTCATAGCTATAAATATACTGATTAAACTTCATTACTTTCGTTATTTACTCCAAACAAAGGAGGTTTTAAGTCGACTGGCTGTATTAGCCCTGGATGAGAAACATACTCATATATTAATTTTGACGCGTCTGTGTCTGTCTGTATGTGGTAATTTTTTATTTTAAAGGTGACGTTATCAAGATGGTTTTTACATTAAACATAGGTTTTTTTGAATTTGGTATTGGTAGGATTTACAAGGACGATAATACAAACTCTACGTCATAGTTATCAGTATATTAAATTAACTTCATCGCTTTCGTTATTTAGGTAATTCAAACAAACTAAACATGAATCTATATATTAATACGTGATGCCAAAACTTTGGACCCTTTTTACGAAAATTGCACGGACGCAGGAGCATAAAATTTGGAACACTCACAGTTTAAGTGTAGGAAAAGTGCAGAACACCAATATTTTTCAATAATAATGTTTTAAAGTACATTAAATCACTAAATAAAACATTACCCACACTATCATGCATTTGACACACACAAACAAATATATTGATGATGACGATAAAAGATCACAGATGGCGCACTAATAACTTTGGAAACAAAGCAGTTGGGCTTGAGAAATGAAAATGGCGTTCTTATCAACAAGATATTAAAATTTGTTATGGTTGAATTTCGACTAATGGACGACCACTAGTTTCAATAATATGAAAAAAGTTACGGCCATCTTTTCTTTCGATGGCGCCAAAACTCCGTTGTTTAAAGTTAGAATTTATGAAGCCAATATCAAGTACGAGTATAACACCGTAAACTTACAGTCGGGACTCAGGAGGATAAATATTTAATTGTAACTACATATTATATGTACACAACACATGATAAAGTCTAAACTGTACTTGCGTTATAATAACAACGTTGCGTATGCTGCGGTTTTTATCAAGAAATAACAGTATCATTTTCCAAACCACAACCCGTAGATCTTGTATCAATGAAGTAATACTGGCATATTATTGACTACTGCAAAATGAATGATTGTATTCCAATCTATTAGGGTTCCGCAATCGAATGGCTAATAACTTATGCTTAGGAGTTTTGGCGCCATCGAGAGAAAATATGGTCGAAGTTTTTTCATAATTATTGAATTTCGTGTTAATATTGAGTGAAAGTAGTCAATTTTGGTGGCATTTTGTACAATTTTGTTCAGTGAAAGTGCACAAATAAAAAAAATCATGAAGAAATTAGAGTATCGTATATTTCCTCGTTGCTGCCAAAACTCATTACATGAGCTTGTGTAAAAAGGCCACCGTTTTACCCAAGAGCCTGACATGACTTACTGACGACTTATGACTGATGACTAATTAAAATTAGTTGAAATTGATATAAAATTTGATGCAAATTACTACTCGACTAATGGCTAAATACTAACGCGAAGGCCAAAACCTAAAGAAAGAAAGAAAGAACTTATGCTTAATCAAACTACAAATAATTAAACGCAGTAATTGAAAAAATCGACACCCAACTATTATTTTAGGTACGAAGTCGCGATTTGATATTTTTTTTTAAAGACAGGTAGTGATTCTGAGATGGAGTTTTGAGTTATACCAAAACCAATATTATACATCTTATATACATATATAAAAGAAAGTTAGTTACACTATTTATAACTCAAGAACGGCTAAACAGATTTGGCTGAAAAATGATGGGGAGGTAGCTCTGAACCAAGAGAAGGACATAGGATACTTTTTATCCTGTTCGATTGTGAGGAAACTGGGAAAAACAACATTTTTAATTTTTCCAATACAAACTGAATGGGTGAAACGAAGTTCACGGAAACAGCTAGTAGTTACTAAACTCTGGTTATACTTAACAATGCATACTAGTTGGGTATCCATAATAACTCAAAACTACTAAGCAGATGTTGATAAAACTTATGTGGGACCATCCCGGAATTATTAGGTGTCTTCCGAAAAAATAACTATAGAATCGCGACGTAGTACATAACAAAATAGTCGGAGTAGGTATATGTAGCAAAATAAATGACTGAGAAATTGTAACATAACAATGTATCTCTGATATTTGAACCCTACATATAACACAATACACCGTGACATCCGACTAGGTGACTAGGTGACTCGCCCGGATTGGCACCACCGCCTTACCTATTCCTGCCGCCATTACGTCATGACGTGTTCCGGTTCGGAAGGTAAGGCAGCCGGTAAACTTACTTTTGCTCGAGGTCCCGACCTCAGGTTGGCAACGTACCATTACCACCTTTAGTGTCTCTAGGCGGCGCGAATTTCTGACCATCAGGAAATCCGTCTGCTTGTTTGCCTTCCAATATCATAAAAAAAACAAGTATGTGTACCTAAGGGTTAGATTTCGTTGATGCTGTATACATTTACTATTTAAGTAGGTTTATCTATTCATATTCGGATATATTTTCTCGCGTGGCATACAATTGTGGTTCATATAACATATAGTATAAAACAAAGCACATAGTATAAAACAAAGTCGCTACCTATGTCCCTTTGTATGCTAAAATCTTTAAAACTACGAAGCGGATTTTGATGCAGTTTTTTCAATTGATAAAGTGATTGAAGAGGAAGTTTAAATGTATCATCATCACCGTGCGAAGCCGGGGTGGGCCGCTAGTATAAAATAGCACTTTATTTTAATTAAAGGGCTGCTTTAATAATAATCTATAAGTACACATAAATAAAATTATGTATTTGGTATATTATACTTATAATATTAAAATCACCGCTTTCTTCTACATGCATTTCTATACTAATATTATAAAGCTGATGAGTTTTTTGTTTGTTTGACCGCGCTAATTTTAGGAACTTCTGGTGTTATTTGAAAAAATGTTTCAATGTTAGACAAACCATTTATCGAGGAAGGCTATACGCTATATTTAATCATGCTAAGACCAGTAGGAGCAGATCACCATTAAAGAATATTTTAAAATCGGAGATTTTTCGTATTTCCTAAAGAAATTATTCCACGAGGACGAAGTCGCGGGTGGACGCTAGTGAATGTAAATACGGTTTATATACCAAACTAACATTTTTTTACAATTTCTGTCTACTGTACATACATATAATTGTATTCTATATAAGATTGTATTTTATACAAATAAATAAAATTAGATTGTTTCTGTGTTAAAGAAACTACGGTACATTACCATTGTATATTTTTGTCTATTTTTACTTTTTCTGTCTGTTTGTTCTGGCTAATATCTGAAGTAGGTGGGCCGGTGTACGACTAGCACGTAGGTGATGTAATAAAGTATAACTTAGGCTACTTTGATTTTTTTAATTCTACGCGAACGAAGTTGCGGTCACAGCTAGTAAATAAAAAAAGCAGCTGGCAACACTAGTGCTATAATTACGTAAATGCCTTCACAATGCAATAAAACGCAGAATGACCGACTAATCGATTTTATTGTCTGCGTTACCAAGAAGTAACAGGTAAGAACGCTGAATACATCGACCACCGTTTTTGCTTATTTACCGTTAAGGCTTTGTTGCTATTTATAAATATATTTTTACTACTTTATTTGGTACTAGCTGACCCGGCAAACTTCGTTCCACCCGTTCAGTATGAGAAATAATGAAGTATTATTTTTCCCATTTTCCCTGCAACTTTCCCGATTTTTCTATTCATAAGAACCCTCTCCTGGTAATAACTAACACAATAAAAAAAATTTAGCCCAATCGATCCAGTCGTTCGGAAGTTATGCGCTTACCAACACATTTATCGATTCATTTTTATATTATAGAAGAAGAAAAAGAAATATATTTGTAATAAATACATGAAATAATCTAAGTCCAAAGTAACTTCTTTATGGCATATAAGCGCGTCGTTTTCCTAATAGACATAACATAAAACATAAATAAAACAATAAACCCAGTCGGTTTATAGGTAATAAAAAAACTTTCATGTAATTGTAGCTTAGCTATCAATCTAGATCACGTATTTTTTTTAAATTGCTCAGAAAATTGCTGGAGCTACTGCAATAAGGCACTACATTTGGAGTGCAAGCGTAAAGTGCTACGAGTATGATTACATAACCTTTAATACATTTGTAAAAAAAATCATATTTATAATACTTTAGATATTTTTTTTATTTCGTGTTTTTTCAAATAAGTTTAGTTACCTATTACTTACGCTATCTACAGACGTTCATTCAACCTGCTATTTCACATTTTTTTAAGTGTAAATAGCCCGTTTGGAGCAAAAGAAAATCACCTTAGTTACACGATGTTGGTCCGTGCTCCATTGCAGAATAGACCGTCTGCCTTCCTGCCAGGCAGCTCGTAAAAGGCGAGTATAGGCTTACCGTCACTAACACCGTGACATCCAGTAGGATACCTAGTAAGACCACCTAGTAAGATGGTAGGGTTTCGCAGCAACTCACCCGGAATGGTAGCACTGCCTTACCTATTCCTGCCGCCATAACGTCATGACGTGTTCCGATTTGGAGGGTAAGATAGCCGGTTAACTTACTTTTGCTCGAGGCCTAACATCCCGGTCGCAGGTTGGCAACGCACCATTATCACCTTTGGGGTCTCTAGGCGGCGTGAATTTCTTACCATCACGATATCCGTCTCCTTGTTTGCCTTCCAAAATATCATAAAAAAACCACGTGGATTAGAAATAGCAAAATTATTTATGAAGTTATAAACTTACATTTGTTTTCCAAAAATTGTGGCACCGAATATTGATCACTGTAATTTTTTCTGTCAATAAAACTTTTTTAGAGTTCCGTGAACGAATGAATACGGAATCTTTATATATTTGACGTGTCCGAATGTTACAGCCACTTTATTACTAAACTATTAGGATTACGTAGATTAAACTTGGTAGATGAATTAACTGTAAATCGCTTTACACGAATTTAATACAAAAATAATAAAACTTTACTAGACACTTCTTGCATAATTTTGTAATTTTGTATATTTTATTTCATTAACAGCTATTTACATTAAATCATTATACGGAAATAAACACGTTTTTTTACACGGATCTAAAGCTAAAAAAATGTCAAACCTACAATGCAGGATATCTACACTTTATAAACTTCAAAAATGATACTAAGGTATCTCAAACTATTCTTTTTGTCAAAAAGCCTGAAAGACTATTCCAAAGTGGGAAAATGTGTAAGAAATATGTAAAAAAAATATATGCTGTGGAAACTTTCATCGAAAATTATTTTGAACAACATAGGCTTGCCGCCTATCACCTTGTGGGACTCTGTATTTTTGGCTAGTCGTGAGCTTTGGTTGTACTTCCTGTTCGGGGACGTAGGCGTAAAGATACTTTTATATACTTAAAAAGTAAAATATATACTTCTACTGCGGAAAGCTACAGAGGCGAGTCCGACACGCACTTAGCCACTTTATTGAGTTTAAAATTCATATCCTTATACGGCCAATATTAATAATCAATCCTTATCCAAAACTTGCTGTCCAAGATTGATATTTTGATCGATTTTTATATTATCGCTTGCCAATAACATATCTGTGGACAGGATAAATATGGCAATTAGGTATGGGATAGGCCGCCTGATACGCAGTTATCTAGATTGCTTGAAATCCATTAGATTGAGGTACGAGGGCCATTCAATAAATTTTTAGCCTAAGAAAAAATTAAGAAAATTTTGAGAAAGTAAAGATTTATTTTTCAACATAGTCTCCTTTCAATTCAATACACTTGGACCAGCGATGCTCCAACTTTTTTAACCCGTCAAAAAAATACGATTTCCCGAGGTCTTCAAAATAGGCCTCTGTGGTAGCGATGACCTCATCATTCGACCCAAATCTTTTGCCGGCGAGTGACTTTTTCAGATTTGGGAACAAGAAAAAGTCGCATGGAGCCAAGTCTGGAGAATACGGTGGATGGGGCAGCAATTCGTAGCGCAATTCGATCAATTTGGCCATGACAACGGCGGAGGTGTGAGCCGGTGTTGTTGTCTGGTGTGAGCAAACGCGGCACCCATCGCGCCGACAACTTTTTCATACCCAATTCTTCGTGCAGAATATGATGCAATGTCCCATCTGCGATGCCTACAGTCTCAGCTATCTCGTGAATCTCCAGTCGGCGGTCTGCCGACACGAGATCGTGGATTTTTTTTACGTTTTCTTCTGTAGTAGCCGTTTTCGGTGCACCTGGGCGTGGCTCATCAAAAACCGACGTGCGGCCACGAGCAAACTCGTTGAACCAATTTTTGACAGTCGCCATCAAAGGAGAAGAGTCACCGTACACAGCATCCAAGCGCTCTTTGATTTCGCTGCGCGTTTTCCCTTTCAAAAACAAGAATCTGATCACCGAACGATATTGTTCTTTTTCCATTTTTGCAAAACCGACCGACACGCTCGCTTCCAAAGGCTGTCGAAACAAAACAAATGAAGGGAAAAGACTGAAAACTACTTGATAGACTTCAAAAAGTATTTACTGCACGATAGTAAAACTCTTTTGTAACAACAACGCCATGGGGCGATGAGGCTAAGTAATTATTGAAGGCCCCTCGTACATTATTAACATTGGCCGATAGTCGGTCACATTTTAATCAATATGGCTTGTAATAAATTTAAATAACACGTTGAACTTCGAGTTATTTTCATTTAATTATGTGTTAATTGTTTTATTATAATTTTTGTTACCTATTTATACATTTGTACAACTGTTACGGGGTTATATTATTTTTTTAAAAGGTCAAGGATCCACAAGGAGAATCAGTGAAAGTATTTAGTCCTAAAATCAAATTGATTTGTAACAAACTTTCATCACATTTTAGAGTCCTCTGGAGATTGTTTTTTTTAAATAGCTTATATTTGAACCCGGGTTTTTAGATACACATCACAAATTTCATCAAAATTAGTCCATTAATTTAGCTGCGAAAGCGTAACAAACAGACACAATTTCGCATTAGGATGGATTATTTGCATCTCGAGAAATTTGAGTCATCACCTTAATAGCAGCTAATATAAAATTCGTATAGCAATTACATTTGTATGTACAGTTATAACGCTCTTAGTGCAATGCAAAAAAGATAACAGTTTTATGATAAGCACCCACAGCTCAAGCAATACGGTAGATTTTTTTAACTGGTAGCACAATTTAAATGCAGTAGATTTTTTTTTGGGAAATGCAGTAGAATTGTTAACAACTTTAAAATAAAGATATTTAAACAGTGAAACTGCAAAACCCAGCTTTGATTTTCACACTATCTAGGTAAACCACTAAAAATTGCATTTTTAAGTAATGGATTTTGATTAAACATAAAAGAAATTTATGATTTATTATATGACAAATGAAATTTTATCAAAACAGGATTCGGCGACAGTTGAAGTCGGAGGCAGTGTCTGAAGAGGTGATAAAAGAAATGTTTTATTTAGGTGCAAATAAAAACGACATTAGTCAATCACCATAATTCTAATTAGATTACAATAATTTCACAAACGACAATGAAAAGTTTCCTATTTCCAATTAGAGTTACAAAATGAAACCAATTTAACAAAAGTAGTATACGAGTATTGGTAGGACGAAGTTTCTCAAAACGACATCCAAACCTTCGAGTCAAAAGTATTGGAGTCGAAGTCCGAACCAAAAGCGTGACTTTGCTTCCTATAAATCGGAGGTTCCGATTTATAGGGAGCAAAGTCAAAATTACAAAATATAACAGATGATTTGGTAACCTCCTCCTATTTAGTTATTTAAAATAATCACAAAGAAATGATTATTTTGCTATTTAATTTTGAAATAAAAACTTCTGTAGCGGCGTTGCGCACTTGTTTTGGAATGGGTAAAAACTTCTAAACTCGCGTCAGGACACGTGACCTGATCGAAAATTCGTAAGACGGCGCAGGGCGCTTGCGGGATTGTTCGTGTTGTCATGTTTCTGTACGATAGCGCAATAAATGAATATTGTATTGTACCACATAAACGATAGCACTTTCATACTGAAATTAAAGCAATTAGTGCAAAATTATTCCCTAACCAATCCAAAATATCAAAAATGAACAACGTTACTATTCAAGTTTTCACTTCTGCCGGCACTCCGGGAGTGCAAACCGTCGTTTTTTTCAAAATAATCGAGTTTTAGTTAAGCTTTATGGTATGTACCATAAACTGCCTACAACCATCCTCCTTATCTACCTTAAACTACAGTACATTAAATAATATTTACAGAATAATTACCTACTGTTTATTACGTATCGTAAATCTAGAATAATTAGTCGAAATACGATAATTGTCTGTATACCGTATAATAAATAACGACCGGAGGTATAGTACAGTAATTAGTTTTGGAGGTCGTTGACATCTTGGCCGTTCTTTTTTTTCAATCATTTCTTTGATATCAATACATTATTATCAATTACTATTAGACGTTTGCGTTTTTTAATTATTGGTTTTGGAGAGTTTTGGTTGACTACATGATGTCTTGGGTTGATTCCTGGGTACGGTAACTCAAAATGTATTTGTTCAATTTTGCATTTAAAAATAACGTTATCCGACTTTTTTAATTTCCGGTTGGAGACAGTTTTGCCTTCTATCTCATTGTGTAACTTAGTACTTTCAAGTAATCATTGGTACCCTAGTTATGTCTATGAGTACGTTTTTGAGGACACGAGCGTGGAAATACTTTCTTTCTGATATATAGGGTAGGTAGGTATCTTCACGCCCATATCCCCGAAGAGGTAGGCAGTGGCACAAACAAGGCACCCACGACTAGCCGAAGATACTAAGTCCCACAATGTGATAGGTGGCAAGCCTATCGCCAACCGGGCACATATCCTATCCCGAGCAACATTTTTTTTTATTAGAAAATTGGAAAAACCCAATTTTCTTTTTGTTGCCCGACCCGGGATTCGAACCCGGGACCTCATGCAGTCGAGTCCAACAACTGAACCGCTAGACCACAGAGGCGATTAGATATTTAAAAAAAACCGGAGGCAGAGCAACTGCCGCAGGCGAACTGCCTGATGGAAAGTGATCTACGTCATCGAATAGCAGTAATACCTATCAGGGATCTCACAACTGTAAGATCCCTGGTAGGTACAGTAGATCCCTGCTACAGTTGTAATGTTTTGAAAAAAACACTGCCAATAGAAATCAGGGCTCTTATGAGTTTATGGGTTTATAGGGTTGTTTCGCCAATTCGCGTCCACTTAGTGGAGTTTGCAGGTTTGAGGTAAAATATAAAAATGGTGTAGATCTAGTTCTGAATTAACTAATAACTTACCCAGCTGTAGTATAGTCTATTTTAGGATGTAGCTAAGTTTTAGCCAAAATGTCTAGTGATTATTTTTTATAATTAAAATAACTGAAATAAGACGATTTCGCCAATTCGCGTCCACAAAATCCTGATCGCGTTCACCCCTGGACTGGAAGAAGCATTTTTTAAAACATGAACTGTCAGTTAGTTAGTGATCATGGTCTTTCATAGACTCAGTATCAGGAGTCCTACGAATGCATTCCTCTTAGGATCGTTAGGATTTAAAGTCATTTTAGGGATTAGCACAATATATAATAAAAGCTAGCAACTAATATCGACGAGCCTGTTCACGTTATACAACGTCACGACTTCGTTAACATGGAACGCTGCGGTGTCGCAGTATGATACGTTATCGTATCGTAAAAATGCACGTCACCATGCCGCAACGTTACGCTGCCGTGCATTGCAAAATTCCGGTACATTCTGTGCTATAATAAGTCTCTTTTAAATACGGATCGTATGTGTGATATTTATAAATCAGAATCTCAGAAATCTCTAATGATCTAATAGCTAAGACTGATAATCGCTGAAACAACGTTTCTAACGTGAAGGTTGGCCTAAATCTGACAGCACCATATCGAATTTTTCAGTCGCTCTATCCTTTTCTGTTGCTCACAACCACGATTTGCTAGATCGAGAAAGATTATAGAAATGCGGCCACGATATAGTCACGTGTTTAGAACCACATGCGATTTCAGACGATGTTAGACGCGTCATCTCGCGGTAGCGTTCCCGTATTGTGCATTTGACGCAGCGAACGCACCGCAACGCGAATTGACATCGTTACCGCACCTTAACATATTGACAACGTCATGCCGTGATGATGTGGACAAGCCCTTAACGTTTGATCCTAAAAACTTTAAAACGCAGGATCTTTTTAATCAGCGTCATATTTTGAGTGTATTCCAAATCATAACCAAGAGGAGAGCGAAAAAAATGACACAATATTAACTATAATCGATGTCGATCGATCGATCGATGTAATCGATGAACTTCCAGATATGGATATTGATATTTAAAATAATTTTGATAATTTCAATTTAAATTTTATTTAAATTCGTCGATACTGATAACTTTAGTAAGTCTGCTCCAAAGTGCGTAGTTATTGGAAAACCTTGAACCAATGGTTATTTATATATTATACATATCCGGTATACATTTTACATACAAACGATATACATCGTACCCTTTATATTGTATTTGAATATACTGAATTAGTTATCAGTTCAGGGTCATTTGAAAATTAGATTAATACTTTTGAATAGAGTGCAAAAATGAGAGAACTTGTTAAAAATATAAAGTAAACTAGCAGTTACCCGCGACTTCGCCCGCGATAAATTGAGATGTAAGCTATACTATTTTTCAAGTTAATTTAAACTGCACACGGTGTGTAAATTTAAAATCAGTTAAGTACCTAGTTTAGGAGTCCATCGCGGACAAACAAAGTGACACGTAATTTGTATATATTAAGATTGAATCATAGCTAAATTTTGGTGTACATTACATCGCCTTTTAATAGACACTGTGGACTGTAGACAAAACGTAACAAATAGTAGCTATGACATTTATTTGTGTACTAGCACATAAACGCCTGTTTAAACGCTATCCAAAATTGACATCCAACCAATTACACGCTACGCGTGGATGACGTGTCAGTATGTTATTGGTTAAGAACCCAGTTTTAGATAGATTTTAGTATAACAGATGTTTAACGACTGTTTCTTTTTTTGTGGTAAGACGGATAAAATCTAATCAACCTTATTTGTTTTTTGAAGATATTTCGTACAGGTTACAGTACAGTACAAGTTGAGTATAACCCAGAAAATTATTTATCTGGAATCAATTTTGTTATCACATTACTAAAACGATAAAGTATAAGTCAATTTTAATGGAGTTTTACTATTTGAAAGATATTTTTCCAATCTACGAGTATAGTCCATCAAGGTAAGCCTGATAAATATTTTGCGAAAATTTCCTCTCAAGATACCTTGCAACTGAAGCTGAAAGTTTACGCTACTTATAAAACAAAGAGTGGGACTAGTTTATAATAGGGTAGACGTAGCAGTAATATCTATGGACATTTAAATGACATGGGCTAATATCTTTTCTTCTTTAGGTTTTGGTATTCACGTTAACATTTTGCCATTAGTCAAGTAGAAATTTTGCATTTGCATTGACCAAAATCGGGATTCGATTAAAATTTGTCATAAGTCGCCAATAAGTCATGTCAGGGTCTTGGGTAAAGCGGTGGCCTCATTACTCAAGCTCATATAGTGAGATGTCGCGGATACGAGGAAATACGTGATACGCTACAAACTGAATAAAATTGTACAAAATGCCACCAAAATTGACTAATTTCACTCAATATAAACACGAAATTCAATAATTTAAAAAAAAACTTAAACCATCTTTTCTCCCGATAGCGCCAAAACTTCCTAGCCTAATCTCATAAAAAAATATTTGGCGTCTAAAGAAACTGTCGAGTAACGTTTAAATTGACATAGACATTCAAAATCTCCCGGACGAAATAAAACAAAACACGATAAACTAACTCGACGAAATTTTGGATAGAAAAAAAAAACAAAAATAATTGAAAGTTGACCGATGAATACTTATTAGTCACACAAATGTGATGGTTGTTATCTTATTATTGAAATAAATGTAGGTTATGGCAACAAAACAGATAATAAGTATTAAGTACCATATACATATTATTTATTATTTGTTTGGATAAGTACTGTACCTATGCATTATTTAATTTTATTTAAATACAAACATTGATAGTGTACATTAAATTATTTGATAGCAACATAGATATAGCAAAACTGTTTTTGAAAACTGGCAACACAAATATCATAATAGTATAGAAAATACGTATATATACTTAATTGGGCTTCGGTTTCTCAATACTAAAGATACAAAGGAGCAGAACCAAAAGAATATAAGGTTTCATAAAAATGATTTTTTTGAACTTGTTAAATAAAATTAGACGACTTTAGTGGGAATAAGTTTAGGTAAAAAGTATAAGTATGTCACGATGCCACTAAATCTTGCTCGATGGTCATTTTTAGCTAAAATATATGACAGAAAATATTTTACGAACTCCAGTGATAAGTTGATGCAAATTAATTAAATTTGACAAATGGCAAATGCTGACGACCATGCCAAAATTAAAAATAAGATAAATAAATATCCTGGACAAATCACATAAATTGAATCTAACCCCAAAGTAAGCAAATCATATGCTTGTGTTATGGGTGTTAGTCAACGATACTAGTACATAGAAATACTTAAATAGATACAAGAATAAATTTAATAAGAACTCAGACCCGGAAATGTAGACATCTAAATGTTCATCACACAGATGCCTGCCCCCGTCGGGAATCGAACCCAAGCCTCGCGATAAGTCGATGTAGTTAGGCGAGTACGCTAGCCACTCGACCAACGAGGCGGTCATACTCGTAAAATAAAGTACATACATAGCTTTGAAAAAAAAATAATCTGAATGAAAAGAGCAAAGTAACGTATTTTTATTTTAGCACTTGCCCTGTGCTTGGGATAAATTTTCTATAAATTTTAAAGAAAGAAAAAATTTCGCCAAGCATTTGGTTTTTGGTTAGAGCATTCGTCGGCTTGAGACGAAAGGTTACAGGTTCAAATCCTGTCTGGGGCGAAATTTTTTCTTTCTTTAAAATTTATAGAAAAAGAGCAAAGTGTTTATATCTAGTAAAACTACAAGAGCTAGGTACGACAATAATCAAATGGATACCATAAAGATTTTAAAAGAATAATTATAAAGCCATAACTGAAAAATACAAGTGGGTACATAATATTATGTGTATGTGTTTTAAACTTATTTCGTCCATACTACCTACCATAATATCTATAAATTAGCTAAAAAATCTAAACCGCTGCACCAATTTTGATGAAATTGTATACGCATGTTGTTAAAGACCCGATTTGAAACATGAGATACTTTTTCAAAATAAAACCCCAACTGACTGTAACAGAGGGTGAGTGTGCTGTAAATCTGGTGTGCGAAGTTATTTTATGTTGACGAAGTCGTGGGTAAACAGATACTAAAATCATAAATGCGAAAGTCTGTCTGTTACTATTTGACGGCTAGACCGCTGAACCGATTTTTATCAAATGTTATAAGCATATAGTTAAAGATACATAGACTACTGAGATACGAGTTTAAAAATGGACTACTTTTTCAAAAACCAACCCTCAAAAAAACTGTACTAGAGGATAAAAATTTGTATTAAAGGTATGTTGAACTTAGCCGAACTTTCAGTCCGAAGGAAACAGTCTACTCTGAGTTGCGGGTTAGTTAGATTTATACAAACGAATTAACGACAATCTTGAAAAATACGAAATGTGAAATGGTATGGTTCACTTCTAGTGCCACAGACGTGATAGGTATGTCAGCATTTACAATTATACCTATATATGTATATCGTTCATAAAATATATTATATTGTAAAGTCATTATATTTAATGTCATTTATAAATATATCATTCAAGATTTGTTAATATTCCATAATATGTTTAAAAAAATAAGTCGGTATAATAGGTATTTTTTTTATTTTTTCATTCGTCAAATATTCAAATTTTATTAACACTTGCCTCACGTTTCTACAATATTTTATCACCATCTAACGTAAACCACGGTAAACTAACGGAAACATTTCTAATTCTATTTTTAAACAATAAATTGAATACTTTTTCCCTACAGCAAAAAGGTAGATTATAGATAAGTGTTAGGTAGGTATATCAAAACCACTCTCCGTAATTTCCTGTAGAAATAAACTTGTATAATCGCAAAAATATGTAAATATTAAATAAAAGTTGGTACCTAATTGATAAAGATAATTTAAATATGTTTTGTAAAATTTTGTTTTTTTAGATAGGATATTGATAAGCGCGCTTTATTAAAATTCTACCAGACGATCTTAGCGTTGCCAGAGATATACATACAGCGGACTGGAAACAGTTTGTATTAAAAAATGTTGCTTTCAAAAGAACTAATTTTCAATGAAATAACATAACCATAATTTTAATTACAAAATGTCTCCACGCCATTGGACTTCGAGACGACACAAACATGTCGCTGCTAAGATTAGTGTAAGTACCTACTTTTAAATATTTTTTGGATTATCAAATATCAAAAAATATTTAAATGATACCAAAAAATATAATATAAATATATATTTTTTGCCTGATCTTCGTATTCGCGAATGGCAGCATAAAACTTTGAGTAACTGGTCGAAAATTATTTGATTCCATATGAGCTTATTCTTTCCATCTCTCATATTCTTAATCATAGGCGCATGCTAGACGAATTTATAAAATTATCTGTCTAATTGGCCTAGCTATTCTTGAGTTTTGCATTTACCGACTTGGGAAAAAAATCAAAAAGGGTTTTATTTAATAAGTGCTGTAAAACAAAAGAGTAAAAAAAATGTTGAAACGAAAAATAATAATATGAAATTTAATCTTATCACGAATAGTTTAAAACTTATTTTTATGTTTCAAAACAAAGATATTATATATAGTATATTATGTTGTAAATATCAGTTTTACAAATGCATTGCAATTCAAGGAAGGAAGTTAATTATTTTTCAACTGAAACTGGTGATGGACCTCCATAGAAAATCTAATTTAACCGTATTTAATATCTTTATTTTATTTCTTACATTGACGTAAATTATAATATTCAACGCTTACACGTAACATAAGAAACAAAACTAAAAAAAACGGTTTTAAACTTACACTTCACTTTTAACTAACAATACTATATTTTGTAGGGACAACACAAAAGGCCAGGTGTTTAATATCATTGCGGCAAAAAATGTGGTTCACCATCAGGAAAGTGTGAATTACATTGACTAAAATTGAAAGGAAAGTTTAATTAAAATACTGAAATAAATAACTCACCTTTGACAGCACTCTTTGTGACAGATGGTGAGTTATTCCTTTTATGATGAGGTTATAATTTATACGTATCACTGAGCCACGTGTTTCTAAAATCGGCACGTATCACGCTACTACCCGGCACCCTGGTTAAATGCGGAATGAACGAAAATCAAGTTTCAAACAGCGACGCTTCCAATATAACGCGGTTCAAGATTCAAGAGAGTCATAATGTTGCGTCATACTCAAACATGAAACGTAAGTTACTGAAAATGTACATATCATTCATGTGAAGTAAGTTTTGCCTGTTGGTAGCTTTAATTAGGTGAACATTCAATATATTTTGCCTTTTATTATCCGCGAGAGTATAGCCAAGTCATTGTTTCGCAGTTTGATATTGACTTTTTTTTATTCCAGTAAAAAATTTGCTCACCGTCCGTATTTTTGCTGTTCTTATTAGTTGTCAGACCTAAATACACTATGAACTTTGTCGCTTTTAAACCATCCCTATAAATAAAAAAAGGTTTGATCAAACTTTTACCGAGTTGTACAGAAATTAAAAGCAATTGATCCTTCACTACAAATAAAAAAAACAAAGTCGCTTCTTCTGTTCCTATGTCCCTTTGTGTGCTTCAATCTTTAAAAATACGCAACGGATTTTGATGCGTTTTTTTTAATAAAGTGATTGAAGAGGAAGGTTTATATGTATATTTCATAACAACGCGAAGCCGGGACGGGCCGCTAATAAATTATAAAACTTTGTTAAAAAGGAAGATAGTTTGGTTTATATTGAAATACTTATGTACTGGAATGCATACATTTTCAATCCTTAGGTAGCTTGGATATACCTACTACTCCACAATTTTCAAAAACACTGGCAGAAAATAGGCAAATATATTTTATTGTATTTTACATGCTTATATTGACTAAAAATCACAATGTACACTGTTTTAAAAGTCGATGAGTAAATAATGAGAGGTAGAAACAATCATGAGCAACGGGAATATTTTCTATACAATTACTATGATAATTAAGAAATAAATGAAAATATAAGGACGGAGTGAAGGTGACTATTTTTATATAGTTAGTATGCTACAATTAGCTACTAGGGAATGAAATAATCTTACCATAAATTTCTTGGATACACTTCTGCACTTTTATTGGTCAATATCATTTATGAACACCGTGACAATATAAATATTTTTAAACAATTGGCGTGTTAATTGAGTATCTGGCTATTGAAAATGATATCTTAAATTTAAATATTCTTCCACCGTTTTATTAGTACGTAGTATTAGCTACCTGCTGGAAATGAAATAGATTTCTCTTAACTTTAGATATACCTACTTATATTATTTTATTTATCAATGGACAAATAAAGGCACAAAATAGATGAGCACCGGGACAAGGTGATTATTCCTATACAATCAGCATATTAATTGAGTGACTAGCTACGGAAAATATTGATCCTATCTTAAATAGTTTGATCATATTCCTAACAATATATTAATCAATCCGCAAATAAAGATAGATAAAATACGAGCAACGTGACAGAAAAAAAATTCTTAAACAATCAGAGTGTATCAAACTACTGAATTTAAAATAATTCTAATTTAATTTGGTTATATTTCAACCAATTAATTAATCAATGGGCAAATAGAGGTATACAAAATTAAAGCATTAAGACAAAATGAATTTTCTCATGCTGTTTAAGTATAACATACAATCAGCGTGTTGATTAACGGCCAATGTTAATAATGTATCTCAATCTAATGGATTTCAAGCAATCTAGATAGCTGCGTATCCGCCGGCCTATCCTATACCTCATTCCCATATTTATCCTATGCACAGATATATTACTGGCAAGCGATAGCATAAAAATGGATCAAAATATCAATCTTGTACAGCGAGTTTTGGATTAGGATTGATTATTAATATTGGCCGTAAGTAGCTAGCTACTGAGGGATGATATAAATGTTTCGTCATTATAATAATTTTATTGTCTTATTAATACCTACACACAGAGTAGAGTACTCCAAGGTTGAACTTGGTATTATAGTTTTTATTACATTGTGATACAGACGATACTACTAAATTTTACTCCTACTCTGTTTATTTAGACGGCCACAGTTTTATCAAACATAATTAATTTTAGTTTTGAGTAGTAGAGAGTAGTAACGACTGCACTAAGAGACCAGTTAACATTAAATCTAACATTAAGTCATAATTTTGCATAGAAATTGTCGTCCTAATGAATAATTAAAAGAAATTGATGCCTGGATGCGGCGGCATGCGTTTATTGAAATAAAATATTTCAATTCTAACATATAGCAAATTACTTTTTTCCAGCAACCCCGTACTTAAAACACTATAATAATAATAATAATAGAAGAGTCTCGACCAACACCTTAAGAGACTCGCTCTGCAACCCTGGGTTAAGGGCCGGATTCAGAAGGCAGCAGTTTCGGGGACGGCACCATTGTACGGAGGTTCCTCAGTCTGTCGCCCTGACCACTGACGGTTTAGTTGTAAGACCACCGTTTTTGGTAACCTGTTTTTTATGTTTATATTTTTAATATTTTTTTTTATATTAAATGTATAGACGTAGAAAATAAGAGGCATTGAAAATAAATGATAATAATAGAAGAGTCTCGACCAACACCTTAAGAGACTCGCTCTACAACCCTTGGTTAAGGGCCGAATTCAGAAGGCAGCAATTTTGGGGACGGCACGCATTGTGCGGAGATTCCTCACTCTGTCGCCCTGACCACTGACGGTTTAGTTGTAAGACCACCGTTTTTGGTAACCTGTTTTTTATGTTTATATTTTTAAAATTTTTTTTTTATATTAAATGTATAGACGTAGAAAATAAGAGGCATTAAAAATAAATGATAATAATAATAATAATAGTAATAAAGGGTTGTAATTATTTTAATGTTTAGAGGTGTACGAAAATAAATTTCAACAATTAATGTAAAGACTGCGCAAGAAAATTACATTTCTACTTGAATTTGCATATCCTTAATTCAAATTTTTAGTGAAATGTGAACTTCAGTCCCTAATTGAATTACAATTGAAAAGTGATATTTGAATAGTGTGTCAGGTCACTCGCTTCTGTAAAATAAAATCAATGTTTGCAATTGTTAGATGTCAGGTACTGGTAATAGTTTTATACAAGTTCTAGCTGACCCAGTAAAAGTTTTTCTGTCGAAACGCGTACATCATAATATATTCTATCTATTATTGTTATGCCTACCAAATACAGATTAAATAATACAATTATTATCCTAAAATTACCTAAATTGTAGCTAAAAACTATCTTGACCAGTAGCGGCCCTACTCTTGGAGCCCGATTTCATTAAAATTGGAAATTGAAGACGGATTTGTGCTATTTTATACTTTTGAACACAAACACCAGCGAGGTATTAATATACAGTTTAAAAAAATAACTAGTACGATTTACAAAATAATTATTTACTATTAACTAAATGATAATAATTCTCTAGTTTTGTGTTCAAGATTACGAAATGAAACAAATACGATTCCAGTTTCAAGTTCTCATGAAATCGAGATTCAAGAGTAACGTTAAGGTTAGCTCTACTAACACAGTGACATCTGACTAGGTTGGAGAGTTTCGCAGCGACTTCCCCGGATGGGTACCACAGCCTTAACTATTCCTGCCGCCATAGCGACATTCTTGCCGTTTACGTGTTCCAGTAGCCTGTGAACTTATTTTGCTCGAGTCCTAACATCTCGGCTTCAAATTGGCAACGCACCCTTACCACCTATGGTGTCTCTAGGCGGTGTGAATTTCTTACCATCAGGAAATCCGTCAACTTGTTTGCCTTCAATGATATAAAAAAATTGTATCTAAGTTTAGCCATCCATTAAGGAAATATGATGAAACAGGCAGACACACATGCACGCACACACAGACACGTTTAACTTTTAACTCCTGATATTTAACACGTGGAATGAAAAATATTATATACTTACGACATATTCTCGTATTTGCCAAATACAAAAAAAAACATAAAAATCGATCGTGTCATTTCGGAGTCGTCTACAAACCCATGACACAAGATTTTATAACACTTTGATGTTGAGGAATGTTCTTTCTCCGATACATATAATACTTTCTATATATCCTGCGCAATGTAAATACAAATTGTTATTCTATTCACGCATTATAATTGTATGCAAATAGGTTTAGTCCGTAAGCGACAATTTCTGGTAGAGAAAAAACGGTGTTCTCTATATTATTAACGGACTCCAAAGGAGGTTATATATTCGCCACTATTTGTTTTTTAACCGACTCCAAAAAAGGAGGAGGTTCTCAATTTTTTTCATTTTCTTTTGCTGTTACGAGATTACTCCATCAATAGCCAACCGATTTTGAGGTTGTTTTTTTAGAAATATATGTTGTTATCCCAAGGTGGTCCCATATTAATTTTATCATGATCCGACTAGGTTTTTGACCCTTGTTGGTCCGGGCTCCTTTGCAAAATAGACCGTCTGCCTTACTGCCAGGCAGCTCGTAAAAGGCGAACATAGACATAGCGTCGCTAACACTGACATTTGACTAGGTGATAGAGTTTCGCGGCGACTCGCCCAGATTGGTATCACTGCCTTCCCTAGGCCTGCCGGCATAACGTCCATTTTTTTATTTTTTTTATTTTTATGATTGTGGAAGGCATACAAGAAGATGGATGGTAAGTAAGTAAGATAAGGTAATATAATTTTGTAACATCTTTTTAACACTCATACGCCGCAAATAAATATTTTAATTTTTTTTTCGGAGTTTTTCGGAGTGAGACTCGGTAATTGGATTCCGTATAGAGATTCCACATACATGTGTGTGGCAGACCTACCTACCTAAATAAATGAAGCAAATATACAAAAATTTCGATCGCAAAGATTCCATACAAATTTTTAGAGTCACCAAATACATTCTAAACTTTTCAATTAGGAATTTGAGTCAGACCTTAAACGTAGCTGTTACTATTTAATTTTTTAACCTTGTTTTTCTGTTTATGTCTATGTGGTTTTAAGTAGGTTAGTAACCCATCACAGACTAACGTAATATACAAGGTATTTTTAAATTAGTACACGAAATTGAGCTCGATATTCTTATTAACTAAAAGTGGGAATTTTTTTAAAAAAATCAAACTTAAAATAAAAAAATAATGCGCTTTTAATATTCCACATTCAAGGTCAACCACCCCACGCTTTGTATATCGAACAGTTGGAAGTGCTGACTTTCTTGCGACACTAACTACGTTTTTAATATACCTTTTTTAATTTATGGTTTTTGTTATTATTATTTAACATTGTTCTTATCCCGAGTGCCTAGCCGAAATATCGAGATCTAATTCCAGAAAACTTATGTACAAGGTTTCCTTAAATAAGGTAACAATATTTCAGCCCTATCCCTAGAGTTGGAATAGCTAAAAACTTTAAAAAAAATCATAAATAAAATTAAGTAAATTAAAAACAGTTCGCTAAAAAGTAAGCACTTCCAGCTGTTCGTCGTACATCGTGCGGGAACACTGACCTTTCGCGGAATATTAAAAGGGCTATAATTGATATATTATGAGTCTGATTTTTTGTTTGCTATTTCAGTTAATTGTGCAGAATATAGAGCTTCAATTTCGGGTACTAATTTGAAAATACCTTATAATAATGTGACTATTAGATTGCAATTTCGTTTTATGTAGATTTCTTCCATACCTACTTGGCACAATTTAAACTAGAGCATTTAAAAATAAATTAACCCACCTACGTATTTCAGCACTCACATTCTTGCAATTGCCCGCGGCTTTACACATGTATAGCATTATTACATCACGTCTGAACGGATGGACATATTTTGCGAATTCTTTTTTGGCAGGAGAAGGTCCTTAAGACGACAAAACCGGCAAAAAAGCGCGGAAAAATGGAAAAACATACTTGATCTTTTTACAAATAAACTTTTAGTAACTATTAATGTCAATACGAAGTTCTCCAGGATCGCTAGTACCACACGAAAAAATAACAACTTAAACTGAATTACTTAGGTATTCTACAACACTAGTTCACAACAAAAAAAAAACATGGTCAAGAACAAGAATTTAAAAAAAATCTAGATTTCTTTTTTTTCTTTAGGTTTTGGCAACCTCGTTAGTATTTTGCCATCAGTTAAGTAGAAATTTGCATCAAATTTTATATCAATTATAATTAGTCATCAGTCATAAGTCCAGGCTCTTGGGTAAAGCGGTGGCCTTTTTACACAAGCTCATTTAATGAGATTTGGCGGCAACGAGGAAATATACGATACGCAAATTTCTTCATGATTATTTCATTTGTGCACTTTCACTGAACAAAATTGTACAAAATGCCACCAAAATTACTAATTTCACTCGAAATTAACACGAAATGCAATAATTATGAAAAAACTTCGACCATCTTTTCTCTCGATGGCGCCAAAACTCCCTAATCTAGATTTCAGGAATATTTCTTTACCTTAGTCACGTTGTGGTATTAAAGTTCTTTCGGAGTTCTTTCCTCTGTTGTACCTCTTCTCGTGGATGCGGGAGTGACGACACTTTTTTTCTTATTTTTGTGGCACAATATTTGTTGTTTTTTCCATTATACTGCGACAAAAATCTACTTTTTTGTGCTCGGTGTTGGCATAGTCTAGATTGGCGAAGTACGGAAGAAACAGATAGCTATATTTTTCAGTGCAGTTGGGTTACTCTTGTACCTCGATTCATGCGACATTGGAAATTGGAATCTAGTATATCACTCTTGAACTCAAGATTGACTATTTATGTTAGTTAATAGTAAACAATAAATTGTTTTCTCGCATTCGTTGCATTTATTTGTAACTAAATATTAATAATCCGCTAGCACTGTGTTCAAACGTACCTGAAATGACGTATACGATTCCAATTTCCAATTCAAATGATATCGAGATTCAAGAGTAACCCTACAGATAAAGAGAGACGATTTGTTTTATGACTGATTTTTTTTGCGATAAAAAATATTAGGCGGTCTAGTATGTGTATTTTCAAATAAACGTCATCATTTGTTTTAAACAAATGCTGAAGTATTAGGAATTACACACTTCAGAAGTAGTAAGAAACTACATGAGCCTAATCAAAAACTTAATATTCATAAAAATAATGTAGATTGCATGTCCATTCGTATATACATATAACCAAATTCCTGATAGTCTGCTTTGATATTAGAGAAAACATATTATATTGTAAAAGATTTTCTTGCTGACAATTAAAATAAATCATTTTTTAATTAAATTTAAACTCAATTTAAGTAATATAATCATGGTTGCCGAGGAGTTTGTTTCGCCGTTTCTACTCCTGACTGGGCAGAGTTGGGAACGGTGGTAGTGTAAGGTAAATAGGATTAAAATTATTTGTAACAAATTATGAAACTTATTAAACATATAAATAAATAAAATGTCTATTAAAAATTAAAAAAATGCTGTGATTTAAATGCAAACCCCTAAAGGACTATAATAGGGCATGCTTTGTATTAAAAACGTAACTATATACTAAAGAAGTCGCGGGCAAAAAGCTAGTGCAATTATAAATTTGTTGTGTGTTTACTCCTAAAGCCCTAACACAATTTAATCAAATTGAAAAATACGCTTCTATAAAAATACTACGTTAAAAAAACTTCAAAAGTTAAAATTAAGAAATAATAAATATTTAATAATAACTATATACTACCTATTATTTATATGTATTAATTACTAATAGGTTTGAAGTCGGTGCCAAGCCAATTTAATACTTTCTTATGATTATTAGTTTAAGACTTAGCACCGACTTTAAAACCTATTAGTTAATAGCACATATAAATAATAGGTGGTATATAACTAACTAGCTGACCCGCAGACGTTGTTCTGCTAATTTTTTAATGTGATTTTAGTAAAAAACGTGGGGTTGAGTCACCCTTATCACTTAGGGGTATAAAAAATAGATGTTGGCCGATTCTCAGACCTACTCAATATGCTCACAAAATTTCATGAGAATCGGTCAAGCCGTTTCGGAGGAGTACGGGAACGAACATTGTGACACGAGAATTTTAGATATAAGACTATTAAATCTTATATTTTTTACTTTTTCGTTTTGAAGTCATTTTTTTAACATAGCTATTTTTATTTAATAATACGTTATAGTTTATTGCTGACTATTCCGCACTAAACAAGAAAAGCGTAAATCGGTTCAGAAACCTCGGAGAAATCGGTGTACATACAAAACAAATCCTTCTCCTTTTTCAAGTCGGTTAAAAACAACACGGGCTATATTTAATCATTATCATAGCCTTGTGAAGAAAAATTGCGCCGTGGAAATTTCTAGATAACTTTTCCCACTTTCGATATTAAAGCCTGGACTCAGAACGGTTCCAGCAAGATGGCTGACGCAATGTCAATCAACATTTCAAAGTCACGATACGTTGGAACGCATGCTCCGATAGTTTTATAAATTGTTCGAGCCACAGATTTGCACGACGCGGCCTTGCTCGGTTTCAGTGTAAGGAAACTTATCATGTTACGGGAAATAATTATTGATAGGTTGACGCCCAATGGTTAGGTATGAACTTTAACCTATGATATTTTTCGGCGGCGTTCAGAGACGTCTATTATCTTTTAGTCAAACATGCACAACTATGAATTAATCTGTCTATAAAAAGAAGTACATACATTCATATCTTCATGCTAAATTACTTGCAGGGTAACCAGAGAGTATCGAGTGCAAAACGTCACTATCCTTGCAGACTTGCCTATATTCATCCACATTAATCTATCTATATATATAAAACAAAGTCGGTTTGTTACAACACTTATAACTCGAGATCTGCTGGACCAATTTTCATGGTTTTTGATTCGTTGGATTTGTCTTCGCCCCGAATAGCAGAATACACCTTAAAAACAACGAAAACTCGACAAATACATAATAATTATGAAATGATGAATCATCTAGGTATATATAAAAGAAAGTCGTGGTAGTTAAACCGATTAGGCTGGAAAATGATGGAGAGGTAACTTAGAACCGGGAGAAGGACATGGGGTACATTTTATCCCGTGCAACAACGAGGAAACTAGGAAAAACGACATTTTATTTTTTCCCATACAAACTGAACGGGCAGAACGAAGTTCGCCGGAACAGCTAGTATATATATAAAAATCAATGCCACTTTCCGTTGTAATTTTATAACTCAAGAACGGGCTCACCTATCCAAACCTAATGTTTAGGCTTTGTTCAGACTATTTAGTAGATGTTTTAAGTGAAGTTTGCGTAAATTCGGTCGAGCGGTTCTTCATTTATCACATTTTTGGTAACAAATGAATTCAATAAATGGCGGATCATTTTGGTTATGGGTATTTTTCTACCAAATTGTCACTTTTTTCAGATGGGGATTTTGCTGTCATATTGAAACTTTTTTCAGTTTTTTTTCTTTTTTTTTGTTTTGTTGTGTTATGTGACTCATCCGGTTAATGAATGAATGACATTTTTATGTATATATTTTTTACATATTTCAGTTTATACGTAGCGAAGCACGTAATGGGCCGCTAGTTACTCATAAAAAAATTCAAGTTACTTGTGGATAAAAAATAAATCAGTTGTAAGTAACTGTATAAAAATGAATCCTAATTTTGCGTCGTCGTCGCATCTTATCTGAACGGATAGATCAAACTCTGTGGTCTAGCGGTTCGGCGTCACACTTGACTTCTGGAGGCCCCGGGTTCGGTTCCCGGGTCGTGCGACAAATAAAAATAGAAATTGCGTGTTTCCAATTTTCTAGTAAAAATAGTGTTGCCCGGAATTGGATATGTGCCCGGTTGGCGATAGGCTTGCAACCTATCAAATTGTGGGACTTCAGTTAGTAGTAGTAGTAGTAGACTACTAAGTAGTAGTAGTAGTAGTAGTAAAGTAGACTTTAGTATCTTCGGCTAGTAGTGGGTGTCATAGTTCTGCATCTGCCTACATCTTCGGGGATATGGGCGTGTATATACTTTTTTTGCTTCGTTGGTTATTGTCAGGATAAAGATCTTATGAAGGGAAAAAGAGTGAAAATTGCAAAGAAAACGGAAAAAACAATGCTTTTTTCATACAAACTGTTAGTAGTTGTTAATGTCAAGCGATTCACCAGGTCGAATAGTATTTTACTAAAAACACTATTGTAATATTTAGTTATACCTATACAAAGGTTTTATCGTTTTGAAACGATCTTATCCAGACAATAAAGGGGTGAAAGTATTGATACAAAGCTCCCCTGTTGGCAAGAGGCTAGTCTGTTCACGTTTTATAATTCACCGGCTTATGATAGGGTTGTTTACTGGGAATATTGACATTGTTTTTTCTTTAATGTAGCGACACGGTGACATATAATACTAACGATCGCTTTCACGTCCCTGGCTTAAATTAAATGAGTTATGTCACATATGTAGTGACTTAACCCTAGTTAGAAGCTAACTCTAAGTTAAATGTTTAACCCACTAATGTTCAAGTGATTATAACAATGGTGATGAATTAATGAATGATGAAAAGTAACTAAAATTTGTCTTTCGACTAGCGTCACCAGACTAAGGTAGAATTTTGGACTCTTGTCTGATACAGACCACTACATTCTTTCTACCTTATAAAGGGCTTGAAGGCAAGGTGGTAAGCTTACGCAACAGGTTTAAGGATCCCTCCTCAGATAATGGACGCATCACTAACATTAGTAGGTGAAGTGTATCTCCAGTGGTGAAGCTAGGCGTAAATGAAGTGGGCCCTCGCCACGGTATTGTACATAAAAGGGCCCCGTTAGACCTCGTTAAATGTAATACCACATTCAATCTTGGTTATTTTTTAAACTAACTTCCACTCTTACCGTTTTATTTTTTTTTACAAGTTGTGCACGTCTGATGTAGCTAATAAACTAGATTCCTGTAAAGTATCATATAAATCCGTTTGTAGTTTTGGTAAAAGTTTAACAAACATTCTCCACAAAATTTCTTATTTGTGATTAATACTAGCGGCCCGTCCCTGCTTCGCACGAGTATAAAATATACATATAAACCTTCCTCTTTAATCACTTTATCTATTAAAAAAACCACATCGAAATCCGTTGCGTAGTTTTAAAGATTTAAGCACACAAAGGGACATAGGGACAGAGGAAGCGACTTTGTTTTATACTATGTAGTGATTAGTAGGATTGATAGAGAACCTTTTAAATTACGGCTACGCCCATCACAGAGTGCCAATTTATTGCTCATCAAGGAGAATATAATCAATACGATTTTGAGATGTGTTATCTAAGTAAACGTGTCACGGCCATGCATACAGCATATTTGCTTTGTTCGAGAGAAAGAAAACAATGAGGTGATTGGACGAATGAAAGGCTCTCAAGGTTAATACCTATTTGCAAACGCACACCCACAGTGCATTCTATCTCATTCTGACAGCTACCACTCCATATTTATGTGTTTTTTTATAGAAGAGGAGGCAAACGAGCAAGTGGGTCACTTAATTGAAAGTGATCACCTCCGCCCACGGACATCCGCTACACCAGGAGTATCACAGATGCGTTGCCGACCTACCTATGTTGTGCCACCCTGATAATTTAGTTTCGTCGTTTTTCTTTTTGTTTAATTTTACTTCTTTACACTTATTGACTTAGTTTAGGTTAGTGGAATATATTATAATATATGTATTATAAGACTATTTAAGTCTACCTCAACATATGATAGATATCTTTTAAGAAGAGTACATAAGTTAAAAGATAAAATGCTGTGTAGCAAAGGGTTAGGATTAACCGCCTAAAATAATGAGGTAGCCGGCTAAATTGCATGTTGACACCCTGACTACAACATTGCAACGCACATATGACATCTATGGTGTTTATAGGTTACAGTTAGCTCTGACAATCAGAAAAATTGACTGTTTGTTACCCGTCTCAATACATAAAAAACCCAAAATAATCAAATTAGATATTCGTGTCACAAATGTTAATTAACAAAACAGAAACACTTAAAAGTTACTGAAAATAAATACGCAAACCCAGAAATAATGTCCTGCTGTCAAATAGCCTGCCATCATCAGAAATCTAATCCGAATCAGCAATAGTGGCGATAGGCGTGAAACCCTCTGCCAACGAGACGGTCACCAATGTGTTGATTTCGAAAATCCATGATAGATATCTCTTATTTATATAGGCTTAATTATTTTAATAGCTACTAGTAGTCGTACGTATTTTAAATACGTGTACGTTTAATTATTGTTAACTTAGTCACGCACTATTTGAGTTAATGGCGCTATTACTACGTTATTGTTATTACTTATTCTATGCTATTACATAGCAATGTGGTATGACATAACTTAAGCACTTCTTCATTTCTTAGTAATCTGTTCATTTTGATTTTTAACTGACTCTATAAAAAGAGGTTCTCAATTAAACTGTATGTTGTTTCGTATGCTTGTTACTCGATTCCAGTAGCCAACCGATTTTGTCGTATTTTTTTTAGAAATTTAAGTTATGATCCCGGTGTCAATTAATCAATCGAAATCATCTATTTACATTCACAAAAAGGACTTATAAACTAGAAATAAGAAAATATAAGAATATATACTTAGATTATGCTATCCTTAGTTGTGAACGTCTGACGCCTATTGTAGGTTGATGTTAATTACAGGACGCCAGATATGGTTCAATATGATCCAACTAGTAGTTTTTATTTTGTTTTTGTAATAAAAATTTATGCATTTTTAAGTATCACTGAAAAGCGACTACTAGAATGTTGATAAAATTTAATCATTTCGGATTCATCTGATTTATTTCAAAAAAAGAATAACAAAATCGCACATGGGGATGGTGACCTAATGAAATGGTTGGAGTCGGTTTTTGCAGTTTTACTCCGTTAAATTTTTATTTGGCGAAGTCGTTGGTAGAGGTGTTAGTGTACAATACAGAGGTACTAGAGGCTATTTACGACAGAGTATGTGAGTTTTGGCGCCATCGAGAGAAAAGATGGTCAAAGTTTTGTCATAATTATTGAATTTCGTGTTGATATTGAGTGAAATTAGTCAATTTTGGTGAAAATTTGTACAATTTTGTTCAGTGAAAGTGCACAAATGAAATAATCATGAAGAAATTAGCGTATCGTGTATTTCCTCGTTGCTGCCGAATCTCATTACATGAGCTTGAGTAATAAGGCCACCGCTTTACCCAAGACCCTGACATGACTTACTGACGACTTATGACTAATTATAATTGATTAAAATTGATATAAAATTTGATGCAACTTGACTAAAGGCAAAATACTAACGTATAGGCCAAAATCTAAAGAAAGAAAGAAGACAGTATGTAATTGACATGATATACATATATTACAGTCAATGACCCTACATTAAATTTGCTATGGGCCCCGAATTTGTATAATCCAGCACTGGGTCATAATGAAAAAAATACACCAAATCCTAAGCTGTGTTAAGAAAAGCACAGGGGGCTGATTATGTATCTCAGTTGCCAACTAAAATGGAAAAGTGTACAAATAGCTGTCAAATGACGTGTTTATATTTGCTATCTCCAGTGACCAACAGAAATACAATAGAGATAGCAAACACAAATGACGTCATTTGATGTACACTTTTCCATTTTGAGTTGGCAACTGAGATACATAATCAACACCCTGTTTCATCAACTTATATGGCTTAAAAATAAAAAGTATGCTTGCTGTGCCGGCGAACTGCGTCTCTCCCATTCCGTGCCACGTGATTTTTTTATCTTTATTGTCTGAATATCTTATTTTTTTTCAGTTTTTTACAATTGAGGTTTTTTATGTGATAGGTTAGCGTACAAGCTAACGGAGATCCTGATGGTATGAGCTAACTGTGGCCTATAGACACCATGAATGTTACAGGTCGTTGTTTTGTGGCCGGGATGTTAGGCCTATAATGCATATCAACCGGCTATCCTAACCTCCGGACCGGAACATGACAAAGTCATCCTGGCAGGAATAGGTAATACATACGGTGAATGCTTACATGTTACTGCACAGCATTCTATCACCAGTGGTGTTATTAGTACTGACCTATATTTTCGCAAGTTCTCGCTACTTACGAGTTGCTTGGCAGAGAGGAAGATGACCCCTTCTACTCAGTAGACTCGAACCAACATTGGGAAAACGGGGTTTTATATTCTGTTTTTTTTTTATGGTGTTGGTAGGCAAACAAGCAGATTGATTTCGTGATGGTAAGAAATTCACGCTGCCTAGAGACACCAAAGGTGGTAATGGTGCATTGCCAGCCTGAGGCCGTGATGTTAGTTGAGCAAACGCAAGTTGACCGGCTACCTTATTCTCCAAATCGGAAAACGTCAACGTCAAGCACTGACGTTATGGTGACAGGAAAAGGCAAAGCGGTGGTATCAATCCGGGCGAGTCGCTGCGAAACTCTACCACCTAGTAAAAATTTTGTAAACTGATTTTAATTTTTATTATGGAAAGGGAATTTCCAAGAGAATCCCATTGTCATCAAGTCTAGATCTGATTCTGAATTTTAGGACAATTGGGGAAAATACCTTATTTTTGTGTAATTAGGATAACAACGACATCATCGAAATTAAAGTTTTACTTCACCGTAATTATAATAAATATATTTTACAAGTAAAAAGGATTTAAAACTATCATCCACATCACACAAAACAGCACGTGCCGGTATTCGATACCAATTTTTTGTCTTTTTACGATTTTTTAGAACCCGAAGGCCAACTCAAATGTATTCTGTCGCAACAGTTGATTTTCATCTCGCATAAAGTTATTTAAATACATTACAAATTGAAATTCCGTTAAAAAAGTCGTTTCTTGAATTTACTACAAAAAATAAAGTGGCCTTGTGTGAGTCGGGCTCTCCCACGACGGGTTCCGTAATAGCAAGCACAGATTAGGAATTTAACTGATACTTAACAGTTCTTGTCTGTTCCAGTACTCTGTACACCGGTACCATTTCGATATCGATACCTAGAATATACTTCTATTAATACCGGTAAAACCTAAGGGGGTATCTTTCCCTTAAAATACATAATAACATGTAAGGTAGGCAGACAGTATCGAGTATTTGTGTGACGGTAAATAAATAACAGATAACTCTGATTTTTTAATGGGTTTCTACAGCGCATAAGCACCGGGTTCTTCAGATGGTAAGAGACCATCATGACCTATAGACTGTGGCAGGGATTTTAAGCCAAATGTGCAGTCTACTAGCTATCCTACTTTCCGGACAGGAATATGACACTGTCATTATGGCGGCAGGAATAGGTAGGATTGGTACCACCGCCTTACCTATTCCTACCGCCATAACGGCAATGCTTGCCGTTGACGTGTTCCAGTTCGGAGGGTCTCAGGTAGCCGGTAAACTTACTTTTGCTCGAGGTCTAACATCTCGGCCTCAGGTTGGCAATGCACCATTACTACCTTTGATATCTCTAGGCGGCGTGAGTTTCTTACCATCAGGAAATTCGTCTACTTGTTTGCTTTCCAATATCATTAAAAAAACTTGTAATGCATGCTCGTCTCTTACGAGCTGCTTGGCAGGGAGACAGATGGTCTAATCTTTAACCTATATAATAGGACCCGGACCAAAACGGGGATAATCTACAGAATCTATCTGGTACAATTTAGTGCTGTTCGGTAACGGAACCCTAAAAACCAAATACGCTGAGAATAATTTGTCAATAATTTTACAATAGTATTGGTATTGTTGACACTTAACAATAAAATAGCAATGAAACTGAGTTTTATAAGTTTACTTAGTATTGTAAACTATTGTATCTATTTTGTAAACTATCTTATCAGTGTAATTTTATCAATTATTTGAAAAAAAATACAAAACTTAAAATTGCAACATTTATTTCTTAGAATTTTAATCTATGTTTATGTTTTACTAGCAGCCTCTGTGGTCTAGCGGTCCGACGTCGGACTTGACTTCATGAGGTCCTGGATTCGATCCCCTGGTCGCTCAACAAAAAAATTAGAAAATGTATATTTTCAATATTCTAATAAAAATAACGTTGCCTGTGATTGGATATGTGTCCGGTTGGCGATAGGCTTGCCACCTATCGCATTTTGGCTAGTCGTGGGAGCCCTGGTTGTGACTCTGCCTATCCCTTCGGGGACATGGGCGTGAAGATACTTTTTTAATTACTTACTAGCAGCCCGGCCCAGCTTTGCACGGGTGTACCTAATTTTTCATAGAAATAACTTAGTCTATGTTCATCAGCGATATTGTCTATCAGTAATGATAAAACATTTGATCAAATTGCTCCAGCAGTTTCGGAGCCTATTATATATACAAACAAACATACAAACAATCAAATCTTTCCTGTTTAACATTATAGTGTAAATGAAATATATCGACGGTAGCTCCACCTATCCGGTTCCAATTAAATTTTAAAATATACAGGAATCCATCGAAATACCCATATACAATTTCAACCCAATTGGCCTAGCCGTTTAGAAGTTATGTGAAATAGAAGTGCGGAAGGTTAATTTTTACGACCTAGTGTCCTATTACCCGTGTAAAAAATAGTCTATGTTCATAAGGGATAATGTTGGCTCAACACAAACAAACAATCAAATCTTTCCTCTTTGTAATTGGTGTATCTGTATCTACCCATTTAAAAAATAAAACATTTGATACAAAAGTTCTGAATATAGTCGTACAGTACATACATTACATACAGTCACGAACACCGTGACATCTGACTAGGTGGTAGAGTTTTGCAGCGATTCGCCCGGTTTGGTAACACCGCTTTACTATTCCTGTCGCCTACCGTCGACGTGTTCCGGTTTGAAGGATAAGATACCTAGTCGGTAAACTTAATTTTTCTCAAGGCCTAACATCCCGGCCTCAGGTTAACAACGCACCATTACTAGTATCGGTGTCTCTAGGCGGCGTGTATTTCTTACCATCAGGAAATCCGTCTTCTTGTTTGCCTTCCAATATCGTAAAAAATATTCGATTCGATTCGAAAAAGATTCGTCTGTTCGTAACTGTTGTGTTCCGGTTGGAGAGTAGGGTAGCCGATATCTACCCAAACGATTTAACAGTCTAGGTACAAGTTGGCAAACGCACCATTAACAATAGGTAGGCACGTTATATATAGATAATATATGCAACATTTGGATTCGAAGTTAGGTCTTGCGGACGGTTGGTGCCATTAGGTTTTCGCCAACCTTTACCGCCTTATTCCAAAAAAAAAACTCTAGTACCAGGCTTAAACCAGGACCAAAAAGTCTATGTTTGTTACGGTATCAAAGTTTGTTACCGTTCTAAATGACATTCTTATTAAAGTCGCAATGAAAAACATATTGTTTTTCGATTTGATCCTTTTCGTTTCATATTTATGGAGTTCAAAACAACGCTAAAGAAATTCACTTTTAAACATTCCATATTAGGTGAAGGCTCATACAACACACATTTGCTGATCAAATGTTTACATGAGTAAAATGATCACCTGCACATAAACGGGGCGAACTTGACGTGACCATTTTTTCCGCTCAAAACGGGACACCGATTTTTTCGTCAATAGTTTTTCGGCAGCTATCAGAGACGTCAGTTAATATTTAATATATTATTATGACACAATTTTGTATTAAAAATGTCTACTTAATGAATGATTAAAAGACAATAGATATCTCTGAGTGCAACCGTTTAAACCCTAGACGGAAAAATAGAAATGTTACAACGTTGTTGTGTCTATATGTATATGTGTGTGTTTGTCTGTTGCATCATTACTCCAAAGAATGAACCGATTTCGATGCCTTTTTTTGCTTGAAAACTGATTTGATCGAGATAGTTCTTAGTTACATTCTTAGTGTCTTCTTACTTGTCTTAGTGTCTTGTGGGACTTAGTGTCTTCGGCTAGTCGTGGGTGCCTTGGTTGTACCTCTGCTTACCTATTCGGGGATATGGGCGTGAAGATACTTTACATTCTCCTAAACGAAAGGACCGTATTCGTTATTTTTGTTTGGAAACTGACTTGATCAAGTTAGTTCTTAATTACCTTACGGATAGGTTTTGTCTGGGGTTACAGAAAATTCTTAATTTTATCATTATGTTATAATGAATATGAACATGTCATAATACAATAAGTAATATTTATTTATTAGGCTAAAATATACATACAGGGCAGCTTTAAAAGGACCGGCCAAATTTTAATATAAGGGAGTAAAGATTTAAGTGGTAATGCATTTTAGATTAAATTGTAGTGTTTGCTTTTATAAACTTTCATTTCAAACAGTCCGCAAAAATGTTTTACTTATTGTCATGATATTTCGTACCTAGTACGCGTAATGACGTCACCAGCCTGCGAAAGCGACTGCGATCGGTGGGATCCGGTGGGTGGGGTTGTTTAAGTTGTAACCATGCATCTTCTATTTGGCGTCAAATAAAAATTATAAATAGATTTTTAAAATTTTTATTTTTTCATAGATTGAAAGTGTTATCGATTCCGAACCGTTTCTCAAAATTGGGCTGGTACTTTAGATGTAACCCTATATATGCTAGTGTATTACTAGAGCATAATTGTTCAATTATTAAATTATCTGTGTCATTACTAAAAAACGGGCGAGTTGCAACGAATTCTTGCCATTTCTTTAATGTGTGTTTTTTTGCATTTTGCACAAGGATAGACCACCGAAAAACGGACGGTTCCGTACAAAACGCGACGTGTGGTCACATTAAGTACACTCAAATTGTTGTACCACGAACTGAATGTAATTACTAACAGGAATCAGATTCCATAATGTACAGTAAGCAACGCAAATAAAACCCCATATTTTACATTGAAATATTGTTACAAGGCTTGATATTTGTGCTGTTTACTGTACATTTTAAACATATATTGTTACAGTGTCGTCTTACGGCCAATGTTAATAATGTATCTCAATCTAATGGATTTTAAGCAATCTAGATAGCTGCGTATCCGGCGGCCTATCCCATACCTAATTGCCATATTTATCCTGTCCACAGATATGTTATTGCCAAGCGATAACATAAAAATGGTTCAATATATCAATCTTGGACAGCAAGTTTTGGATTAGGATTGATTATTAATATTGGCCGTTAATAAAAATGATAAATTTAGAATTTTTCTCAAATTTGCGTTATAAACATAGATCTTTTTTCCCGACTCTGAATATAACTTAGTTATGAGAAGAGTGTTAATTAAAAAAATATCTTGACGCCCATATACCCGAAGAGTTAGGCTGAAGCACAACCAATCACCCACGACTAGCCGAAGACACCAAGTCCCACGATGTGCAAGGTGGCAAGCCTATCGCCAACCGGGGACATATCCAATCCCGGGCAACGTTATCTTATCTAAATTATTTTAAAACTATTTCTATTTTTTTACAGAATCATTTAAAAAAGCTAACGGTGAAAACGATTAACAAATCTAAATAAAATATAGGAGTCGAACATATCCCCTCCTCCTGTTTTCAAAGTATGTTTAAAACCCGTGATCTTTATAATTGTTTGTCACTGTCCAGCCTTGTCCTACTACAAAAATGTTACTATATCCAAATATTACGACCCTTGGAGACCTACCTGGCTTCTTCCACACTCATTACAGTTTTCATACAAACACACCTGTTTCGGGAACTCTTGACCCTACCCTCGGACAACACACGAGCGATTTGATCATGGAATGTCAACCTAGGTTTCCCTGGGTACCTAAATATACAAATTCGCATTGCATATCTGGTTTGTCAATCTTTTATTTGTCATTAACCACATAACCAAACCAACGGAGCATTCCCATGTTTTCATTAAATTAGAAATTGTGCATTTTTAATTTTCTAATAAAAATAACGTTGCCCGGGATTGGATGTGACTGGTTGGTGATAGATAGGCTTATTACCTATCATATTGTGGAACTAGTGTCTAAATATGGTGTAAATATGGTGGAATGACTATGAATTATATTTTTTTATATAACACTCCTGCCTTATTTCATACAACTGATCTATGTTTTTCCATACAACAAAGTCAGTCTGTCAGTTTGTTGCTTTTTCACGGCTAAACCGATAAGCGATTTTGAAGATATTTGATATGCGTATAGCTTAAGATCCGAGTTCAAATGCAGGTTACCTATATTTTTTCAAATATCAACCCCTAAAGTGCAATTATAGGGATGAAAGTTTGTCTGAAAATCGTAACTCTTCAAAGCTGGTGAAGTCGCGGGCAATTGCTAGTTATGATATAAAACGGATGTCTCGAATCAGGGTTCTTGTAGCTATCTTGTTTTCTATATTGTGTTAGTTATAGGTTATATGAAACATTCAAAAGGGAATCTGATTAGGCCGACATGATTTGCTAGCTGGGTCAAGGTTAACTGGTGTCGCACCTTTGAAATTAGCATTCACATTTTTGCGTCAGGCTCTCTGTACCCGCCAGCCAAATTTCGTCATTATCGAATTAGTTGTGCGGCAAACAGAAAGAATGATAGATAAAAATATTCAAAATGTATTCTTTTTTTTTATAATATTGGAAGGCAAACAAGCAGACGGATTTCCTAATGGTAAGAAATTCACGCCACCTAGAAACACCAAAGGTGGTAATGGTGCGTTGCCACCTGAGGCCGGGATGTTAGGCCTTGAGCAAAAGTAAGTTTACCGCCTACCTTACCCTCCGAACTGGAACACGTCATGACGTTATGGCGTCAGGAATAGGTAAGGCGGTGGTGCCAATCCGGGCGAGTCACTGCGAAACTCTACCACTTAGTAAAACCTGCTGCCATTTTTAGGGTTGCTCACATTGTGTTAAGATGTGTTGGTATAATTAATTGAAATAAAAATCAAAATATTTGTATTTATTTGGTTGTTTGTTTGATTGTGCACAATAAAGAGTTCATTCATTCATTCAATCATTTTCATGATTCTATTTTGAAAAAAAAAAATTATGACTGTACTTTCATATTAATTGTATCAAGATCTGACCAAAGAGTATATAAGTACTACGTAATAACATAGCAAACCCGAATTTGTATAAAGTTTACTTGAAAAAGTATAACCCGTACAATTTAAAAGTAAGTCTAAAGGCATTCAGATATAAGGCAACTAGTGTCATATGATTTGAGCGAATAAAAAACATAGCAAACTTTTTTTTTTTTCATTTTTTATATGTAAGTTGCGATAAACTGGATCTGACTATTATTTTTTGAGTTATATTTAACTAGCGCCCCGCCCTGGCTTGGCACGGGTATAAAATCTTATATATAAAATTCTCGTGTCACAATGTTAGTCTGCATACTCCTCCGAAACGGCTTGACCGATTCCTCTGAAATTTGGTAAGCATATTGGGTAAACATCTATTTTTCACACCCCTAAATAATAAGGGTGATTCACCCCTATTTTTTTTACTTAAATCACATTAAAAATATAGCAGAACAACGTCTGCCGGGTCAGCTAGTATACATATACACTTTCCTCTACATTCACTTTATCAAAAAAGGAAAAAACAGCATCAGATTGCGTTGCTTAGTTTTACAGATTTAAGCAAGCAAAGGGACATAGGGACAGACAAAGCGACTTTGTTTTATACTGTGTAGTGATAATATAATATTTTTATCTACATTGAATGCGACATGGTACTTAGTAAAATAGTTGGAGACGGTTTTTGCAGTTTTATTGCGATAAATTATTTTGTTGAATGACCCATTGGACAAGCTGACGAAAATAGGTCATCGTTGGCTATGGACATCTAAAAGATAATACCCTTATCAATGGGTTGCAGGTTATCAATACATATTATGAAGCAAAGTCCCCCGCCGCGTCTGTCTGTCTGTCTGTCTATTCGCTGAAAAGTACTGAATAGATTTTCATTCGGTTTTCAAGAATAGATAGAACAATTCTTGAGAAAGGTTTTAGTGTATAGTAAGTTTATGTTTTGTACAAACCAACGATATTACAACGATATTAGTTCAAAATGTCGGCAAAAAATAAGCCGATCGGGAGCTTTTCTCGAAAACGCTGCCAAAACCTTTTGAGTTTTAATAAAACAATGTATGGTGGGATTTTTCCTCTTCGATAGATCTCAAAGAAAGTAAACGGTGGTATACCGTTTTTTTCACAATAACCTTTTTTTGCGTATACTTAAAACAGTAAAATGAAGGGTTACTTTAGAACATATTTTTAACAAAACAGTATTAAACCTTAATCAAATAAATCTGTTAGATACGTTATGCGTGTAATTTAAATCAAAATTGCCTTTAACTCAGAAAAAAATTAACAACTAATGAGTTATCAAAAAAAAAGTTAAAATCTCCGGGCGCAAAATTAAATATCGTTGAAGCGTAGCAAAGACATGCGCGCTTACTGCATTCCTCCCTTCCCCCGGACATACTAACAAACTTTCGCATTTATAATATTTGTAGGGTTTTTATTCTTGATAACCGAAGCGAAGCGAGGGCGGACAGCTAGTTATAAATAAATTTTAGTCATAAAATACTATAAGTCACTTCTTTTTGCATTTCATGTCCAATCAATCCAAACACTTTATGACGTTAGCGGATACTATACTTTTGCAGAGCAAGCTGTAGATAACATTTTTCTAAAAGGTTCCATACTAGATACACTGGGTATCTGTTGTCTCTAAAGATTTCAACAAACTGTATATAATACATTACAGTCTTGAAGCATTATTAGGTGGTACGAATTCCCTTGAGCCATTATTGTGCTACTCACGTAATATAAAAGTATCTTCACGTCCGTATTCCCGAAGGAGTAGGCAGAAGCACAACAAGGGCATCCATGACTAGTCGAAGACACTAAGTCTCACAAGGTGGCAAGCCTATCGCCAACAGGGCACATATCTAATCCCAGGCAACGTTATAATTAGAATATTGAAAAACACGTTTTGTATTTTTATCCGAACCCGACGTTTTATATTCCAAGAATCGAACTCGGGACCTCATGAAGGCTAGTGCAACATTGAACCGCTAGATCATAGAGGCGATTAACGTAATATTAATTCAGAGCCTTTAAAATATGTTAGTATAGATTACGTTCGGTAATTTTGGTTTGAAAATTTAGTTATCTTAGTTACCAATAGAGGCGCTGTTCAAACTTCTCACAGAGCCTTTACCATGAGTTGGTATATGTTACGTTCAGTAAGTTACGTGTCGAAATCTATGACACTTTTGTTCTAAAATGTGTTTCTCTTACTTACCAACAGAGGCGCTGTTCGAAGTTTTCATACAAATAATTTACAGAGACGGTAGTGAGTACAGTAAACTTAACAAACCGTAAACTCATGGTAAGAACTCAGTTCACACAAATAATTTACGGAGACCAGCGAATATGGCACCGTAAACTCTTGGTAACGGTGAACGGTAAATATGTGTGACAATACATCAGTTTCGCGATACCTAGATTCGACCACGCAGCTAAAATAGCTAGATGAGTAATGCGTGGTTACCCTAGGCATCAGTTTACGCATGCGCCTTGAGAAAGCAACGTAATAATTACTATTAGTTACGTCAGATACGTCTGGTGCAGCGTTGGCAGACGCCGGAATTCTTTTCGTACGAAATCCGCCAAATACCTCAAACTTTCATCACATTTTACATACACTTTTCAGAGTGCAAAATATTGAGATCATCCATTCATTCTTGATTAGGTTCACCATTCATTTAGGTCCAAGAATGAGTGGTGGGTTGTGTGTTTTTGTATACACTATTTATTATGTCCTTATAAACACAAATTTATAAGGCAACTGAAGCTATTAACGAGCTATTAATAGTCTGCAGGTATTACCGATAGATTTCTTTCTTCTTTCGAAAGATCTAAGATTTATTGTAAGCCGTACGTTATGAACATGCGTGGTTTGATTTTAATAAACTAGCAATCCGACCCAGCTTCGCACGGGTGGATAAGCTTCTGTGATATCTATCTATATATAAAAATAGATTGCTGTTCGTTAGTCCGCTAAAATCGAGAAAGACTGAACCGATTTGGATATTTTTTGAAATTTTTGTTTAAATCCAGGAAGAGTAACGTGAAAAACTGCGTGGAAACTAGGAAAAACAAAATTTCATTTTTTTCCATATAAACTAAACAGATGGAACACAGTTCGCCGTATATGTATATAAAAATATTATATACATATAAACCTTCCTTTTGACTTGCTACGTACGGACAGACAACGGATTTGGTTTTATACTAGTTTTGTACTAGGTAAGTAAGTATTACTTATATCTAGGTACATCTTAAATCTTTCTAAATAAGAAAGAAATTGAATTATTTAAATGGGTCATTATTACCAGTACATTTTCGATAGCTCATTAATAGTCGCAATTACCTTGCAAATACAACAAGTTTCTTTGAAGCTCAAATTGGCAACGCTACCTACTTGTGAAGTATCATTTATACACATTAACTACAGTCCATTTTGCAGTAGAATTGCTTTGGCTGCTACTGTTTATTACAAACAGTTAACAAATATGTATGTTGTAAAAATGTAATCGTGCTTAACGTAAGAAATAATACAAATACTTTCTTAAGGCTGATTTCACCGATCATGTCGAAAACCGAGTTTAGTAAAACTAACTAAGTTCAGTGTAAACAAGTTCAACTATCGGTTGTGTGTGAATAATGTTATTGAACAGCTAGAAGACCGTACATTTGCAAACATGATACACCTGCATTATAATAAAAATGTTATACATTGTAGTAAAACCTACTAATAGGATTCGATTGATGTATTAGTGTCAGATAGTTTCAAATTTAAGATACTTTACCTAGCAGGATGTTACGGTGCTAGTAACGTTAAGCCTATGCTCGCCTTTTACGAGCTGCCTGACAGTAAGGCAGGTCGTCTATTCTACAAAGTCCGGACCAACACGGGAAAAACGAGGACGGTTACTCTTGAAACTCGATTTCATGCAAATTGGAAATTGGAATCGGATATGTAATTTTAGGTACTATTGAACACAGTACTGGCGAGTTGTTAACAGTTAGTTAATAATATACAATAAGGTATTTACATCGGAGTTGTTGATATTTTTAGGAACTAAATAGCAATATCCCTACAGGTCACAGATTGCCAAATTCCGACGCAAAAAAAGGTGTGTATGTGTGTGTGTGTGTGTGTATGTGGGTCTGCCTGTCTGTGGCATCGAAGATTTTCATCGGATGGACTGATTTTGGTTTTTTTTATTAGAAAGCTGACGTGATTGATATGGTTTTTAGTAACATTTTAATATCTAGGCATTCAAGGTTAGCATTGGAATGGGTATCAGACGCACAAGAGCTATTTATTTAATTTTTGAACATATGTGAGACCTAGTAGTTAAAACACTATCGAATGCTGATATATGCCCTGCCGTCCGCGTCGCCCTGTCTGTGTCAAACCTACGTCTATCTATACGGAGCTGATAACATAATGAAACATATTTTGTATTAAAACTATTATACTACAAATCATACTCAAAATGTGTTACGTAAAAAATCCTGACCAGAACATTTCTGAAGAAAATGTTTTTTCATTATTCCAATATTTTTGTAGGCAACTCTATATCAATGTGTATAAAAATAAAAACTGCGCATTTGTTGATATAATTTTATATTTTATATTCCATTATATTTTATAATTGATTTTTATAATCCAAACCCACATTGACATAGCAGTTTAACCTGGCAATCAAGATATACAAGGTTACTGGTAGCTAACGAATAACCTTTCTAGGGTGGTTTTAGTACATTAAAAGCAACAACTTTTGTTCTACAAATATTTAAAACCCCAAAAAAAAATTTCGTTCTTCATTCATTTTGTCAGAGGGCAAGGGAGAGCCAAATTCTTTTTTTGCCATTTTCTAAAAGTTTTAGCACAAAAGTTGCGTATGCGTTAGTTACCAGTAACCCTGTATAACGGCCAACGTAACTTCTGCACATTGTATACGTATTATACCAGGGCTTTAAATACCTTTAAAATGTTTTGTTGATAGTTTTATTTAGCTATATTTATTGATAGTGTACTAGTTGACAACGTTTTAAAGGCCTGTGTTATATTTTACATCGGAACAAAATATTCTTGTTATCTTAATACATACTGCATGATTAAATGAAGAATATTTTTTTTAATTCTGTTACGGGTTTTGATAGGTCACCATTTTTTTATTTATTTTCTGATATTTAAAATTTATTATAAGATAGGTTTCATCCTATTATCCACCGGCTGATATGGTCGGCCTAGGTTCGGATTTTATACCCATATCTAGGGATAGGGGTTGGCGCATGCGCTTGTTATAAACGACGTATTATTGGAGATGAGTTGTGAAATGCCTTACGTGGGTTGCGTCTGGCTCAACTAGACGTATCTCACGTGAGTCATACCCATCATACCAGTCTACTCAAGACGTCATAGAACAGTCGTCTATCAGCTCAGACATCATAGAACTTATAATACATAGCAAGGAATATAAATAATCTTTAGTAAGAGTTACATGGTCAAGATTTTCTGCGTACTATTTCAAGACTGATTTATTATGAGATAAAAAAAAAGTATCTTTACGCCCATATCGCCGAAGAGGTAGGCAAAGGCATAACCAGGACACCCACGACTAACCGAAGACATTAAGTCCCACAGTATGATAGGTGGTAGATCAGCCAACACGCACTCGGGTTTCCTGATGATAAGAGACAACCATGGCCTATGAACACTATAAATGTTACAGGCGCGGAGCTGTCCTCCGGCCAAGATGTTAGACCTATTGTGCAAGTCTACCGGCAACCCTAGCCTCCGGAGGACCTATCCGAAGGAGCCGGAACATGACCGAATCATTGTGGCGGCAGGATTAGGTAAGGCGGTGAATCCCATCTCGGGCAAGTTGCCGCACACGAATCTACCACCAGTGGTCTTACGTTAAGTGTGAACGGATTTTTACTAAATACATACATACATACATACATACATACATACATACATATATACATACATACATACATACATACATACGTACGTACGTACATACATACATACATACATACATACATACATACATACATACACACACACACACACACACACACATACATATCTTCACGCCAAGTCCATTACTGAGTAGACGAGTAGAGTAGGGGAGACCGGGGATGGTTGACTAATTTTTTACTATATCACTCATATTTTTTGTGATTTCATACATATAGACAATAAAACAGCATCAATCGATAGAAGAACTATTAGAACAGCTAGTTCATTATTCAATATAAGGATCGTGATTTAATGCATTTTACAGAACAGCAACTCTTAGTCAATTTACCCCGGGTCCGGGGTAGATTGACTATTTGCCCGGGATAAGTTGACTTAAGTATCAATAAGCCACAAATTATGAGAAGAGTCAAATAATAAAAGACTTTTAAAAATATAATTAAGCATTTATTGAAAAACAATTTTAATCAGGTACAGACATATCTTATAAATCTTTAACAAAGCTATCAACTCTTAGTTTTTATTTAGACTTTTATTAGTTTTTTAATAAAACAGTTTTTAAATCAACTTTTCTTACAATATAAATTAAATGCACATTTTTTATTGCTCTATTGAAACAAAAGTATTGTTTAATATCAATTATTAGTATTTAAACTTAATTATCTATGTACTTGTTTTATCATCAAACTTACTTTAAACTAAGGTCTTAATCAGTCTTATATTAATCTTCTTATTCTTAAAAAAAACAGACAACTTATCAGTCTTCAATATCAGAAACACAATGTTTGCACTCAAAAACCATAGATTACCTCTTACACATTTAGCATGAGCCCATAACTTACAAGTTATGCACTGAATCCATTGTTCGCCAGGAACACTATCTGCGTAGGATTCAGTGCACTCTAAACAT
>NJDC01001279.1:55329-86461 GCA_002245475.1 Calephelis virginiensis
TCTTCGGCTAATCGTAGGTGCACTATTTGTGCCCCTGCCTACCTCATCGGGGGTAGGGGCGTAAAGATATACTTACTTTCAATCACCACAGCTTTCATGTTTCTGCGTAAGATGAATTGCAAACATTACGGAGCAAAATACTTAACTTTTAAACTTTGATCTATTAGCCACTTTATTTTATGACATTGGAAGTCAAACAAGCAGACAGATTTCCTGATAGTAATAAAATCATGCCGCCAAGAGACACCTGATGCGTTGTCAACCTGAGGCCGGGATGTTAGGTCTCGAGTATCAGTAAGTGTACCGGCTACCTAATCCTCTGAATCTATTCCTGCCGCCATTATATTTGCACGTGCTCCGGGCACGTGCAAATATAATGGCGGCAGGAATAGATAAGGCGGTGATACCAATCCGGGCGAGTCGCTATGAAGCTCTACCACCTGTACAATACTGTTTATTTAAGTTACACTATGTTTTATGTTTAAACCTCGTTAGATGTCACGTTGTTATTGACGGTAAGTCTATGTTCTACTTTTACGAGCTGCCTGGCTGGAAGACGGATGGTCTACTCTGCAAAGGAGCCCTTACTAACACGGCGAAAACATTGCAGTTCAATCATCAAGTCCTCGTCATCAGAAAATATGAACAGACCTTAATAATAATAATAAATATCCCTGGACAAGTCACACAAATTGAACCTGACCCCAAAGTAAGCAAAATATATGCTTGTGTTGTGGGTGTTAGTCAACGATTCTAATACTTAGAAATACTTAAATAGATACCAGAATATATTTAATAAACACCCAGACCCGGAAATACAGACATTTAAATGCTCATCACACAAATGACTGTCCCCGTCGGGAATCGAACCCGAGACTCGCGGTTGGTCGATGTAGTTAGGCGTGTACGCTAGCCACTCGACCAACGAGGAGGTCAATCATCAATCATGTTCACAGTTTCTCTCTTTTTGATTTAAAGTTAGATAATACATCAAAAAGAGAGATATTGACTAGGAAATTGACTTTGAAATAACGGATTCCTACCGAAACATATTCGTACCCTCAAATTTAGACCGCCTCGTTGGTCGAGTGGCTAGGGTACACGCCTAACTACGCAGACCAATCGCGAGGCTCGGGTTCCATTCCCGACGGGGGCAGGCATCTGTGTGATGAACATTTAGATGTCTACATTTCCGGGTCTGAGTTCTTATTAAATTTATTCTTGTATCTATTTAAGTATTTATATGTATTAGAATCGTTGACTAACACCCATTACAGAAGCATATAAGTTGATTACTTTGGGGTTAGATTCAATTTGTGTAACTTAACCAGATATTTATTCATTTATTTTATTTATTTAAATCAAATCAAATACATTTAGTTGCTTGAATTGTGGTACTTACATTATAAAAAATCCCGCACATCCGTCATTGTCATCGACATCCTCGTATATTCACCGGCCGCAGACGTCCCAACCACGTGTTGTAAGTTACTTGTGAGTGTGTCTATTTGTCCCACCATAACTTTTGAATGGAAAGGCCGATTTCGATATGATTTTCTGTTTGAAAGCTGACGTGATCGAGATCATTCATGGCTATGTTATATTTCGATTTTGTATGGGTATTATTGAGCATTTTTAATTTTAAAATTGTATGTGTGGTGTTGCAGTCCAGGTGTTGGACTTGACTGCATGAGGTCCCGGGTCGGGCAACAAAAAGAAAGTTTGGTTTCTAGCAAAAAATGTTGCTCGGGATTGGATATGTGCCGGGTTGGCGATAGGCATGCCACCTATCACATTGTAGGACTTAGTGTCTTTGGCAAATCGTGGGTGCCGTGGTTGTGCCTCTGCCTACGTCTTCGGGGATATGGGCGTAAAGATATTTTTTTTATGTTTATAATACAGCGAACAAAATGGCGGCTTTTCTGATATTCTCTTTCAATTTCCAATTAAAGTCCTTATATCCACAAACACCAAAAATACTAATTGTGCATAAATAAATGTAAATAATTTTATATTTACCTGGATGAAACACTGTACTAGCGAGTACTGAAGTAAAAAAACGAAGAAAAGTAAAAAATGATTAGTTAGTTTTAATTTAACAACTTTACAGAAATGTATACGTACATTAATTAGTATTCCTACCGAGGACTTTGAAGTTTTAATAGCAGCATCTTGGCCTTTTTGTTTTTTTCTTTTTAGGCAGTGCTCCGCGACACGTTTTACATGGAACACAGCAGGGAAGATCCTGTTCCTCACATTGGATATATTTGCAAGAATGAACTGCAGGCTTTGGTTTCGCTGGAGCTCGAGGTGTGACGAGTTCGACCTTAAAAAAATAAATTTGAAAAGGCGGTCCTTGTGTACCTATATTTACAAGGACCTTTTCCTTTTGTTATTTATCTCTCTCGCGGATAAATCCGTTTAGTTATCAGGATAAAAAGGAGCTTTCACTTTCAAGCCTCCTATTGTTATTAAAATTATGGAAAGGCTGTCCTTGTGTATTTTTAATTAAATATCAAATGCATCCGCGTTTCAATATATTTAGTCCTCTCGAGGAGTTCGTTTAAATATCGAAATAACATGTAGCCTTCAGTTTAAAATCTTATATTGATTTTTAAATATTATATCTTATAATAATTACAGTGTACCTTTTTTACACAAATTGAATCTAACCCCAAAGTAAACAAATTATATGCTTGTGTTATGGGTTTTAGTCGACGATACTAATCATAATATTATTAATACGTGAAGCAAAAACTTTGGACCCCTTTTTACGAAAGTTGCGCTGGCGGAGGAGTATAAAATTTGGCACACTTATAGTTTACGTGTAGGAGAAGCGCAGCACGCTAATATTTTTCAATAATAATGCTTATAAAGTACATTAAATCAATGAATTAAACATTACCCACACTACCATGCATTTGACACACACAAATAAATATATTGATGATAACGATAAAAGATCACAGATGGCGCATTAAAAAGTTTGGAAACAAAGTAGTTGGTCTTGAGAAATGAAGATGGCGTTCTTATCAACAAGATATTCAAATTTATTATGGTCGCATTTCGACCAATGGGCGACAACTAGTACGAGTATATAGAAATACTTAAATTGATACCAGAATAATTTTTTTTAAATGTTTTTTCCGTAATGCGATTTTTAACGCACTGGCTGTTTGCGAAATTCCGAAACGGATTTCTGCAACAAAATTCCGAATGCATTTGACGGGCATTAATCAATTAAAACACTACCAACCTCAATATTGCCAGTCCTATTGGGTTCGTCAGTTTGCTTCCCGATTTTCAGTACAAAAACATCTTTATCAGGATGTAATATTTTCTGAGCTTCCACACCTTTTGGTGCATCCTGTGGGGTAATATTGCACACAGAACAAAGGTTCCTATGTGCTTCTTCCTTGCTGTATACCATTTCAGAGTTGAGATGCGTCCTATTTGTTAAAGCTTCACATATGTCATCAGGAATCTAAAATATATTAATAAATACTATGTTCACTTATTCAATATAAAAAATATTTTCAAGACCGTATCCCCGAATAGGTGTCAGGTGACACCCACCAGGATTAGCCAAAGGTAGTATAGATATCCTAGGCAGGCCACCATCACAGCCCAACCTTCCGGTTGTAATGCTTCTATGACATTTTGATGTCCAAACGATGGTTTTTTTGTTCACTAGGGTCAACTACTTGTCCGTCATTTTTTTTTATGATATTGGAAGGCAAACAAGCAGATGGAGTTCCTGATGTTAAGAAATTCACGCCGCCTAGAGACACCAAAGGTGGTAATGGTGCGTTGCCAACCTAAGGCCGGGATGTTAGGCCTCGAGCAAAAGTAAGTTTACCGGCTACGTTACCCTCCGAACCGTAACACGTCATGACGTTATGGCGGCAGGAATAGGTAAGGCGGTGGTACCAATCCGGACGAGTCGCTGCTAAACTCTACCACCTAGTCAGATGTCACGGTGTTAGTGACAGTGAACATATGCTCGTCTTTTACGAGCTGCCTGGCAAGGAAGGCCGATGGTTTATTCTACAAAGGAGCCCGGACCAATACGGGGAAAAATATATCATAATAAAAAAATCAAAACTAGCTATTACACACCTGGAAGTTCAATTTGTTTCGACCAGCACCATCTCCCTCCAAGCCACACGTTTCAGAACAAACCGACTCGTCCTCGTCACAGGTGCAGAGACTTTGCAGCTTGATTTGTGATGGAGTTAGCTTTGGTGGCTTACAGGTGCTTTTAGGTACCCGAATTTTAACCTTGAAATTATTAACTTAGTAGACATTATTATTATTATTATTATTATATTTTTATATTAAATTAATAATTTTAATAAAAACTCAAAATATAATTTGTTGTTTAGGTATTCTTGTGATGTGATACTATTTGACTTTTTCCATTAGTGAGCTGTACTAAAACAAGTAATCCGCCATTTTTTTTAAGGTTTTTTATGGCGTATAAAATTTAAATAATAAGTGCTTAATATATTTTCGCCGCTCTGGTCTAGCGGTTCAGGTGTTGGACTTGACTGCATGAGGTCCCTTGTTCGTTCCCCGGGTTGGGCAACAAAAAAATTGGTTTTTCTAATTTCCTAATAAAAAACGTTGCACGGGATAGGATATGTGCCCGGTTGCCACCTATCACGTTGTGCGTGCCTTGCTTGTGGCTTTGCCTACCATTTCGGGGATATGGGCGTGAAGATACTTATTTACTTACTTAATATATTTCGCAACTCAAACCCTATAAATAAATGTTGTGGTTATAAAAGCTGTAATGATGTTGTAAATAATCAAAACGGTTCGCGTTATGCTTATTAAACATTAAAACTTTTTAAACTTTAAAATTTAAACATTGTTAATACATTAAAAATTGTCGAGACCTTCGTTATTAAGCTCCTCCGAAACAGCTTGACCAATACTTATGAAATTTTGGGTGCATATCGAAGGAAGCCTAAGAATCTGTGAACATTTATATTTAGTACCCTTATATGTGGCCCACATCTCAATTTATTTTATCTGTTGGAACGATATTTTTTTTTGTTTTCATAGTTTGTGATTATTTATATTGTGCATTAAAAATATGTCGGAAGTTGTGAGCTCTCGGCCTACTAGTCCCGGTGTTCCTGTTTGGCCCGCGTATGTGTGATATGATCATATTCGACAAATATATGCAATCTCTAAATAAGTTTATTTGCGTTAACACAGGACGTCTGTAGGGTCAGCTAGTATTTTATTAAATTTGTGTTACACAGTAAGTGTTTTTATAAAAATATCAAGCTCTTTCATCTGTCATTCAAGTTGGGTGGGTTTTAAAAAATATTTAATTCGCCATTTTGTTGTCACGGCCAACTAATACTAATAATTAAAAAATGTAAATAGTAATTAGTAACTGCTTATACATAATTGAAATGTTGGTTAGGGATACCTTATAGAAAATTCAGTCCAAAAGTTTATCGAATTAACAAACTAACAAACGAACATGCAAAGTTCAATAAAAGCTTGTGAAAAAGCTCTCTCGGTTTGCTTGCTCTGACTTAGTTCACGCAAACCTAAAAAGTGGTTGAAATAAAGATTTTTTAAGACACTACGAAACTTGCAATCGGCACCTGTCTTTCTAATCTTGAGGAATGACTTTAACAAAGTGCCTTAAATTTTTTTATTAGCGTAATGTTTTTATTTTATTAACGTGTTAAGTAATTTGGCAGGCGCGTGATTGTTTAAAGCGAGTATGTCACTTGACGGACGTGCACGCGGGCAAGTCATATGACATAATATGGTCTGCCAGACTACCTATCCCACTCTAGCAAACATTGCACAGATCTATAGCAAAGACAATAGAATAACTAATCTTTGTCTACGTTAACGAGGCCTGACGGACATGTTTGCATACTTGCCCGCAGGCATGTCCTCCAAGTGCAGGGTTTCCAATTAGTGGTACGCGTACCCCCAGGGGTACGCGTAATAGAAGAAAGAAAGAAAATTATTTATTTGCGGAATATGTGTGTAAATGAGATATTACAAAAATATTTAAGTATATCAACATATTCTACCATATTTTGGTGTGCAAATATTTTAACATTGTTTAAAAATATTATTTAATTACATATGCTTTAACTTTTAAGACACTAATTTTTGTTAATTTATATCAATAATTTATTAATTAATTAATTCGGCAACGCATCTGTGATACTCCTGGTGTTGCGGATGTCCGTGGGTCACTTTCCATCAGGTGACCCACTTGCTCGTTTGCCTCCTCTTCTATAAAAAAATAATAAATAATTAATTGTAACCGTATGTACCGTAAACTACCTCAATACTAATAGCATCAAAGGGTAGGGTACGCGCAGCAATCTCTTAATTGCTGAGATCAATCTCTTGATTTGCTGAAAATCATTAACTAAAGTATGAAATGATAAAGTAATAATTAAATATTTTCTCCGACTTCATATCGAAAACGACAGTATTGAAGCTGACAAGTGTGTTGTGCATAGTAAAATGTGCACATTTTTTTCATTAGTGAAATATGTGTCCTCTATCATTAGATTGTCTTTTGATGATAATAAATATAAAATACACCTTAATTCTTTTTTATTCAGCGTAACTGCAGTAAGGGGTACGCAAGTTTGAGATTTTTCTCAATTCTATTTTAAATTAAATTAGCTGAAACTAATTTGGAGCAACTGGTCTAGTGTATTCCGCGAATTGCTTATTTTAAGCAATTTCATTATTTATTAAAATTCAAATTTCAAAATTTGCCTGCTACGTAGGTAGCTTCGTAATGTCCTTCTTATTTTACTTCACATGTAAGTAATAACCACTGTATGACGTTACATTGCCCACCTTGTTGGTCAAAAGACAAGTACAGTACAACTATTTAAATTATGGGCTTCGGCTTTACACTTTTTAATCTTTATACTTTTATTTTTAAATTGGCTGACCTAATCTAAATTTAAGCGAAATGATTTATTATGAATCAGAATCAGAATAATCTTTATTCGCTTGAACCATACAAGTGGTATTTGTACGCGTCGACATTTTTATAAACTACCACCGGATCGGAATCTCGGCCTCACACTGAGAAGATCTGGCGAAATAAACTCATCGGGCTTGTGTTTTTTCAATAATAATATTTACAGTATAATCTAGATTAAAAATACAAATTACAATCAGCTTTTAACTTAAAAGGTACAACAAATCACATTACAAATTGCAGTGGGAGATTGAAATCTCTATCCCCAAGCATGTTCATCTTCCAAATACTCTGAGACCGTACAATAGCCTTTTTGACATAATTTTACTTTTATAAATTTTTTAAACTTATTTAAAGCTAGATCTCTAATTCCAATGGGCAGCTCATTGTAAAAACGTATACATTGACCGAAAAAGGATTTTAACAACTCTATGTAGATATCTTTAATCTACATTCGGATTTCCGAAGCTTGACGAATATAGCCGGAGCGCATAATTTAAATAGTACTCCTGTATGTACCCAAAATTCCACTGACCCTTCACGACATCGACATCATACAATCCGATTCTATTACCGACAGGCACATTCGTTTGTATGATAAACATAGTCATAGTATTTCTAGGTCCGAGTGTCTATAAAATTTATTAGGTCTAGTATTTTTATAAACTGTATTACTTTGTCTTTAGCTTCAAGCCCATATCCCCGGCGAGGTATCCAGATGTACAACCAGGCTACACACGATTAACTGATGGTACTGAGTCTCATAATGTGATATTTAATCCAATTCCGGATAACATTATCTATGTATATCCACGCCCATATCCCCGAAGGGCTTAGCAGAGGCATAACCAGGGCACCCACGACTAGCCGAAGACACTAAGTAATAGGTTGCAAGATTATCGCAAACTGGAAACATTTCCAAATCTGGGCACAATTATTTTTATTAAAAATTAAATTATACATCTACACTAATATTATGAAGAGGATAGGCTTGATATTTTGTTAGTTAAAAATGAATAGGCTCCGAAACTACTAAACCGATTTCAAAAATTCCCATTCAGAATGCTATATTATCCCTGAATTACATAGGCTTTGTTTCATCAAAATCGGTGCAGTACAAGCCAAGTTACGCAGGCGAAGCTGCGTGGTACTGCTAAATTTTTATTGCCTGACCCAGGAATCGAACCTGGGACTTAAGAAGTCAAGTCTGACGCCGAACCGCAAGACCACAGAGGCGAATAACATTTACATTATAATTAACACTATCTATAACAGAAAATGAAAAAAAAAACACATTTTGAGATGCACCCGCACACTAATCGATCCCGGAACCTCATGTATTCAACGCCAACTTAATACCACAAGTGGATAAGAAATTTTACATCTTGACTAGAGAATACTTCTGTCACTTTGTAGTGTCTTTCCTCATTTCCACTTACCTCATTTCCATTAAATATAGCCCCTATTTCTTCATATGGTTTGCGTGATTTTTTTGGTTGGTCTTTACTTCCTTCGTTTGCGCTCATTTTATATCATCACGATAATTTTGTGATCGAAATTAAAACCAGAAAAATATTTTGTAACCAAAAAGAATGAATCTTGAATGAATTTGTCAATGTTTTTAAAGCCATAGACTGTCATAGTTTGAAGTAACTAAAAAAGAAGATTTTATTTAGTTCTTTAATTTTGAAAACTGTTATACACAAAGTAAGGAGATAGACTGAGGAGGGGCTGCCTTGTTGGTTGTTGTTGGCACTCCCGATCGAACCCGATCCTAGCAGTTGGTCGGATCGGGTTCGATTTCCACAGGGGGCAGGCATTTGTGTGATGAACATTTAGATATCTGCATTTCCAGGTCTAGCTGTTTATTAAATGTATTCTGGTATCTATTTAAGTATTTCTATGTATTAGTATCGTTGACTAACACCTATAAGACAAGCATATAATTTGCTTACTTTGGGGTTAGATTCAATTTGTGTAACTTGTCCAGGGATATTTAATAATTTATTCTTATTTAATATCAATTTATTTATTTCAATAAATAATAATTTATTGAACGCCATCAAGGTCTGTTTCAAGAAACGGATGCTAGATGCGTTATGGGTATCATCACTACATAGTATAAAACAAAGTTGCTTCCTCTGTCCCTATGTCCATTTGTATGCTTAAATCTTTAAAACTAAGTAACCGATTTTATTGTGTTTTTTTTAATAGATAAAGTAATTGAACAGGAAGGTTTATTTGTGTTTCATAAACGTGGGAAGCCGGAGAGGGCTGCTAGTTTAATTATAATTACTTGGTCTTAACCAGATCTGCGTGGCTATTCAACCGCGAGGCGCATCTATGGTTTATATTGACCAAGGTTATCTCTTACCACCAGGAGCCGTGTGTTTCTCTTGTCCACTGACTTCTGACAAAAAAACCGGGCACTAATCTAGTTCTTTAAATTATACCAATCCACACATCCGGATTACACGTGCCCGGTTGGTGTGGTTTTTTCATTTGAAAAATTTGAGTTGTATGATCCGAGAATCGAACCCGGTAGTTATGTAGTTATCGCTACAACAACTAGAACACGAAGATGTTGGAAATTTCTTAAAATGAGTAACGTTATAAAACAAAATATTGTTTATTACTATAATGTTTACTGTAAATGCAAAAACATACGTAGGATTTAGATTTGATATTTCTTATTTTGTCCGGTACGTAATGATGGTAGTTTTGTTACACACTCACTTAACTAATTTTAAGTTGTCGCTATCTTCTTTCAATTGTATAAATAGAAGTTGACAAGTTTAGTGTTGTCAAATTAGTTTACACGTATGACATTTTGTAGAAATGTCATCTAAAAACTAATTTAACAGAATTAAAAATATATTTGTCGAGACTAATATAACATAGCTAAAATGTTACATCTCTTTTCTTTTTGTCTCATTAGAAAAAGATAGCGTACACTTAAAATAAATTTAGTTGGTGCTCAGCAGAATTTCCATCAGAGATAATTATTGTTTAGATTTATTAGGCGATCTCTTCCCGCAGCAACATGGCGGTGGATCTGGATCACACTGTGTCTCTCTTGTGTCGATACGACAGAGAGGTCTCTTCTCTGGACCCTTTGGTGTCACAAGTTCTAATTCCATTTTGCAACGTCGATCGCCGTTAGGGCCTATTTTTGCAACCTATAAGAGAAACATAGTTAAGACATGATAAGTGTGGTATAAAACAGACTCTTGCTGTATACGGGCCTTTTAACTACAAAGTACACCCATTTGTAAACTAGGGTGACATTTCAAGTTTGGTGACTGACTTTCCGACTCAATAAAGACGGCCTAAAATGTCAAAAAACTAACGACACATTTACCCAGGCAAAATAAAAGAAAAATTCTAATCACATATTTTGATATACATACAGATATATCGTCACGCCAAATCCCTTACGGGGTAGGCAGACACTATCGAGTGCCACATCCTACGAGCCTGGCTGACCAGGCTGGCTTGGCTGAAACGAGTTTGGCGGTAACGCCACGCTCGAATAATACCAAGCGATTTGATCGTGGAATGTCAACCTTAGTCTTCCCGGGTATCTACATCCATCCACTTTCAAACTGTACATTTGTCAACATTTGTCAAACTTTCATCTTTCATTATTTCCTTGTGACAACCAGCGGAGCATACCCGTTCTTATTTAAATACCAACACTTTCAATCCCACTCTTTCTCGGATATCGATGTTACGAATGCGGTCAGCGCGCGTTACAGCATAGTGCTTGCGTAGTGCTCTTATTTCGACCGCATTTATCTTATTCTTATGCTTTTTCTAACATACCCAACACTCGCTTCCATACAACAACTACAGATCATGCCCCTAAAACAATAACGTTAGGATAAGCACAAAATTATGCAAATAAAATCCATGGCAAGTAGTCAAAGGTTAAGACAAAGTTATAAATAAATATAAGATTTAATAAGGTAAGCAATAACCGACACTAGTAGACACTAACCTCCAGTCTAGCGACATGCAGTTCTACAGTTATAGTTTAAATAACACGCGCATGCTTTGAAAGTTAACCTAGCTAAATGATTTGTGTATTAGATTTTAAAGTAAGGAAGCCCAAGAGGGGATTTGCGCAGTTACTCAGGTACGTCAACTTATAATATAGGAGATACTTTATACATGGTCAAATACCTCAAATACGGAGCAACCATGAAAACTTAGTAAATACATAATCTCATCTATGTCTGTTGAAAGGCAGAAAGTATAATATTTCAAATGTCACGACTTCTGGAGACTTACCTAACTTCATCCACGACATTACTCTTTCACCCAAACACGCCAGTTATAGTACCATCTCTCCACATTCGCAATTTACTTATAATTGTTTTGTCAATCTGTCATCTGCCATTCTTTCCATATGACTGGCCAAGTCCTTTCTTATTTTTCACCAACATTTTCCATTCCATTCTTTCTTTGAGTTCACTGTTTCGATTATATAATTACCTTTAACAGAAAAACATCCTTTTTGGGATGTAAAACAGCCTGTGCACTGCTAGGGTCAGGAACGTTTTTCGGTACTAAGTTACATACCCATGGACATGCCACGGGTTTTGGTTTCCAACCTTTACCCTGACTTTCATTTCTTCTCTGACCAGACATAGCAGTATTTGCACTAAAATTTGGAATATTTACCACCTTTCTTTGTTGGATTATGGATATGATATTGACATGGTGATGACACATATGATTTTTTATATTTTGTTTTATATTACAATGACGAGACTAATCAAGAACTCTAACGTGCTATAATGACTCCTTTACACGAAGGGCCAACAAGTTATTACTTGTTGTTCTCTTACTAGTCTGTTAAGTTTACTAACGTTAATTAAAAAAAGGTAAGCCTGCTGAATTTCTTTCATCGAATCTTCTCAGTGTAAGTTTAAGTGTAGTTTTTTAAAATCTGTCTGTGTGAAGAACAGATTAGTAATATAACTACAAGTTAGGTGAAGCTGTAATACCAATCCGGTGGCAGTTTTATAATAATGATGACTTGTATCATAGATTTAGTTCATACCACAGTTTCATACTAAATCTATGGCATGTATGGTCTACGTGATGCAAGTAATCTGAATCCGTTTTAACGCAGCGACTAAAAATACCACAGTTGTTTCGACAATAAACAAAATGCACACGCAAAAATTCTCTATAGGTCACTGTGTAAAGGAGTAAAGCTGGAAACATATACTATATAACTTATCAGCCACACTTACGGACACGGCTTGCGACTGATAAGTGAGCACATGCCGTCCCCGGACGCTTGCGACTGACATAAACATCCAGCGCGCCAGTTATCTTTAAGACGTCCGATCCCCCCGATCATAGAAGACCTCGCCACGTGTTATCGGATCCCCCGGACCCAATAACCGCGGCAAACGCTATTCTCCCAACTCCAAACCGGAACACGACAAACTCACATCACCTTAACACAACACTGCACCGTCGCCGCCGGTCTCGGCAACGAAGACCTCTCTTGCGCCCGGCGCCTAACGCCGAGCGACGAGCCACAAATACTCCTCCACCAAGTCCACCCAGTAACCAGAACGCAGCACCAAGTCGAGGTACGGTCTCCCGGGAGACAGCCCTTGGTGCTGGCGTTGTAGGTAACAGCCCAATCCATCTAAATAATGATGTCTCGGGCTGAGCACTCTGCTCGGCCCACAAAGTTCGGTGAAGTTGTAAAAATCGCAAGATTAGCAACAAATTAGTCATTCAAAAAAAAAAAAAGACGTCCGAACAATTGAGATCATGTCCGCGACTTACGTCCGACAGTTTGCATTGCAAAGTGAACTTTCATTATGCAGATACCCGTATAAGTCGTGGTAGTCAGCAGCATCAGTCGGACGCACCCGATAGTTTGCAGCTTAAGTTGTGAAGTGTGTAGCCGCTGCCTAAAAACATGGACGTAATATTATAAATAGATATAATATTACGTCCATGCCCAAAACAAAACATATAGACCAAAGAGTAAAGTAATAATTGTTCGTATCTCCTGTCCACATCTATAATATGTGCTTATGCATAAATAATAAAAAAGTGGGATAGTACCTAAACAACAAATAATATAATTATATACTCCTTAGCAAGAAGAAGATTGTGATGACCTACTTGAAGCAATCGAGGGTATTGTTCGGTACATGCTCGACTTGCTAGGAACAAAGACTTCTTTTTTATTTGTTCTAAATTTTAATCCATTTTTATCATAATCACACTCGTCATTGTATCGTCTGTCTAAGCATTAATTAACATTCACGCAACATCGCAGCGATTTCCCCATCTCCGGTGCTCACAAGTCGTAGCTCTTGCAGACTTTTATGTCGGTTTAACAACTACCTTTTTACAGGTAACATCAGAGTCGGAATAGATTTTCATATTAACTTTCATCACTATTGTAGTCTATTGGTGGTTGATTTTTGAAAAGTAGCCTATGTTTGAACTCGGGTCTTTAACCATTTGCATATCAAATTTCATCAAAACTGGTCCAGCTGTTAGCATAACAGATAAATAGACCGACTAACATTTAAAATATTAGCATGGATTTTATTACCATATACGTATTCTCTATTTTGTAGTGAATGTTTCTTACCTTCCCATCCGACTACCCTATGTTATGCTCAAAGCAACAGAAAATTAAAACATGCTCTATTGGATTGCAATACGCTTGTGTATGTATAGAGATTTGATACTTAACGAAGGTGATTAACCAAGGTGTCTTATTTATCTTAATCTGACGCGCCTGAGTAACTGCAAAAATTACCTCTGAGGCTCCTCTACTATAATTGCTTTCTTTTTGTAATAAGTTGCGCTGAGTACTGAATGCTGACACGAGTGAGGGTAGTAACAGACAGACTGCAGAGCTTTGTAGCTGTACATATGTGATAATTGGTTATCGTCTCTGTGTTTGTTAGCAAAAGTAGCAAATAGGAAGTAGACTGTAGGTGGAGTTTTTTTGTCCCATGTCTTATTACAATCTGGGACTTGGTCCCTCCATTTTGACGATCGGGGTCTAGCAGTCCTAGCAGACTTGACTGCATGAAGTCCCGGGTTCGATCCATAGAAAGGGTGACACAAAGACTTTGTTCTTTTTCTTTTTCTAAAAAAACGTTCTTCGGGATTAGATATATGAACAGTTGCCATCATCTTTTACATTGTGGAACTTAGTGTCGCCAGCTAGTCGTGTTATGCCTGCCTGCCTCTTCAGTGATACGGATGATTAATAATAATAATAATAATAAATCATCTTTATTTTACATAACTCTTGTAGGTCAAAAGGCACTTATGACGGGTCTATATAATAATAAATCTACCACCGGATCGGAACGCGGCCGCACACTGAGAAGATCCGGCAAGAAACTCAGTGGGCTTGTCTTTTTTTCTTACTTTACAATATATTTACAATAATTTATGTAATGATACATTATATATTATAAGAGATTGGCATTAGGAGCAATTAATCCCAAGCAGTCTTATCTGCTAAATATTCAGCAATGTTATAATAAAATATATAAAATAAAATTTTAATCAAATTTGTGCGTCTTCAGGTTTTTGAGATATTGCGTTTCCTACTGCAGTGACGTTTTGCAGAATCGCTTATCTCAAAGACTGTTGTATGTAGACAAGCATATAGGTATACGTCTCACTCATATCACTCTTGGTGATATCACATCGGAAGGCAAACAAGCAGACGAATTTCGTGATGGTAAGAAATTCACGCCGCCTAGAGACACGAAAAGTGGTGCGTTGCCAGCATGAGCCCGGGATGTTAGGCCTGGAGCAAAAGTATGTTTACCGGAACCGGAACCAGAACACATCAACGGCAAGCGTTAACGTTATGGCGTCAGGAATATTTAAGGTGGTGGTACCAATCCGAACTAGTCGCTGCGAAACTCAACCACCCAGTCAGACGTCACGGTGCTTGTGACTGTAAGCCTATGCTAGCATTTTGCAAGATATCTTCTTTATTTTGCAAATGAGCCCAAACGTGGAAAAATTGACTCAATTATTTGGTATAAATATATTTTATTAGATGTACTGAATGAACACTGTTCTTTCAAAATATGAACAGCTACTTTGTAAGGAACTTATATTTAAGAAAGACAGCTTAGTAAATTTTTATTCATTTTTTATGAAGAGGCCTAGGGGCCTATGTCCAGCAGTGGACGTCCTCCGGCTGACGATGATGGTGATGATGAAGAGGAAGCGAACGTACAGGCAAGCATATGTGGAATGGTTTGAGGGCCGGGAAATGCTCTGATGGAATGCTCTGTCTCGGCTGTGTAGGCCGAGTAGACCAGTATCTGCCTATGATGTCGTCAATATTGCACGACTTGCATGTGTGTGTTGTTAGTTTTAATCTATTTTAAAAAAAGAAAGTTAGGCATATGTTCAACGCCTATATCTTTTTGTATGTCCTTCGGTCATGATTCATGAATTTTATTTTAAGGAATCTTTTTTCACAAATGACTCTGTAGCCAAGGTAGAATCTGATGATGATTTTTGTATACTTAATGACAGAATGTTGAAATTAAAGTCGGTTTTAACATTCAACGCAAATCTAGAGGTGTAGAATGGTTGGATCAATTTCGATGTGGATTTTTGTTTAAATGCTGAAATAATCATATATAACTACTTACTTGTGTATTACCAGTTTTAATGTCTAGTCATAACTAAAGAGGGTTATGATAGTTGAAGCTAGAAATGAGCACACTATTTTAATAACGACTTGAAAAACACTTAAAAAACTTTTCATATGAATATTTTTATTTAGTTAGAAGTGAAAAATATTATTACAAAGAATTCCTGTTCCTGCCAATGACATCAGTATATTTGTGCTAGAATTATATCCGACGTATCATTGTTTGTTTGTCTCTCCGTTCGTCATGTTGAGGTTAAGGCTAGTTACATATTTATTACTAAACACAGCACCATGAGCAACTTCTCTTGCAGCATTTTGTGGGCTTACACGCTGGTGTCGAGTAACATATTTGTGGGAGGCAGAATGGAGGTATATTACAGCAGCCGGGTATACTTCGACATCTAACTACTGGACATGTTTTAGATCGATTATGACATGGTGAAAAATGCTTAGGATGAGATCTGATCTTTGGTTGGCTTCTTGCTCTACGAGGTCTTCTACGTCCCACTGGACATAGTTTTAAGCAAGGAGAGCTTTTACAACAGGAGAAGCAAGGCGTGTTACAAGTGATCGCGGAACAAGGAACTTTGCAACCAGGTGGCGGGTAGCATGGAGGTAGTGGGCAGGGTTTGCATGGTATTTTGAAAGGTTGCGCGCAGGGTCTCTTTTTGCAACATACAGGTTTACAAGGTGGAGGTCGACAAACTACCAGTTTGCACTTAGAAGGACGGCAAGGCTTCAAAGGCCAGCATGCTATCGTACATGGAGTTGCACAAGGAGGTGGACGAGATGTAGGTGGAGTCCATTCCAACATCAGTTCATTTTTCGCAAGAGGAGCACCAGTCAACCTACGAATCACAATTTCGAAAACTCCTCTTCGAGGGTTGTTTGTCGTGGTTACTTTCACCAGTCCTTGTTCTCCGCCTGAAGATGCCGCTTTACACTTAGGGCCTATACATGGCTGGTTACCAAAAATCGGACACGTTTCTTTCGGTCCAATTTTTATGTGCGCAATAGTCACCATCATATCTCCTTTAGTTGTTCCCAAAGATGGACAAGGTTGCTGTGAATTACCTTGAGGTTTATCCTCTTTTATGGACACTGATTTTTGATTCTTAGTCGCGGCCGCCTGATTGCGTTTAGTGTTCATTATTTTACTATTGCTAGGAGTAAATGATGTTGACGTGTTAGATCCGCTAGATACATTATTAGTTTTAGTTGCCCCATGAGATGACTGAGTGGATTTACAAAGAGATCTTTTTGAATCATTCGGTCCCATCCCCTTCTTTTTGTTTTTGGAACTACCAAAGAAGTATATGTCTGAGAAGCGCATTGTTTTTAAATTCTTTCCTTTATTATTGTAAGGTGCTGTAGAAACGGTAGACGTGGAATAGTAATTTGAGATGGAGGAGTACAATGTGGTTGCTGTTTGATTTGTAGCGCCATATACTTGGAAACATTTGTTTATAGATGCAGTAGCTTGTGTTCCGAAGTTGCGACGGTGACAATATTCCTCAAGAAAAGTCATGTATACTGCAGTTTCATTTAAACCAAACAAACCCCTTTCCATTCGTAATTGCTTTTTGAAATCATCTAAATCACTATCTTGGATATGATTTCTACACATGGTTTTTTTTATACATTCAAAAGAGAAGTCATGATCAATTGGGATTGTTTCACATTTACTTGGGTTGGTTATCAAATTGCTTAAGCCTGATGGTGTTCTGCACGATTCAAAATCTTGACAATGGTAGATTGAGTTTACATCTAAACCTGTACTTGCATGATAAAGGGAATAAATCAAAGCATTACTGAAGCACGATTCCTGGGAACATCCATTTAACTTGCCCTTCTGGTTATTTGCATATTTGAAAGCTCTTTTTTGTTCATCAGTCATTTCTCGCCATTTCGACAAACCCAGCAGGGAACCTACGATAAATGTTTCAAGTTTAAACAAAGAAAATGAAAACAAATGCTACACAAAATATTTATTAAAGTTAGTTTACATTAAATTGGAACTAAAACGTAAATTTATGTATTACACAAATATTTTTAGCAACTTGAATCGCAACATTTCGGACAAGGTTTTACACATTGAGCAGTTCGCGTATCTTTGACTGGTACAATTTTCTCATGCGTTATAGCGGGGGTTATAAATTGATATTCAAATTTAGACTTTCTTCCGGGCATTTCAATAGTTTTCCCAATTTTCAATTTAATCACTTGTGAGGGGTAATCATAATTTGAACAATTTTCTGAATTCGATATTAATTGCGCTGGTTCATCTCTGCTAATGTCACCAATTCCGTCAGAAGTGTAGTTGAAATGCGCTCGTAGTTTATGACCTTCTTCACATGATATACTTGGAATTTGGAACACAACCTTATTTCCCGGTGGGCAGCAATCTGAAGAATGGTGTTTTAAATAAGGCTATACATATTTAAAAGAGTACATATGATACAACTACATTTGGAAGCAACTTGGTATAAAATAATTTAGCGCTTCCTTTTCACTTTTTGCTTTTTTAACCTTCTAACAAAACATTCACAATCTAAATCAGATTGAATACGCATATTTGATTTTTCAATAGGAGGTTTCTTATCTGCTCCTTTGGGAGTTACAAGTTCAAGTTCGATTTTGCATTTCCTATCGCCCTCTAATGCTGTTTTTGCGACTTTTAAAACAAACACTTCTTTATTAGGCATGTCTTGCTGCTTCGTGTCTCCACGAGCTAATGTAGATGTTTGTCCATGTTTTGAGGATTGGAGGCAACCTTCAGTAGTACATGTGAAATGTGTGCCAGCAGGTGGAGGTCCATGGCAACATATATCTTCACTGGGTAAAGCTAGACTAATTTGATTCTTTCCACATGGTGGTTCACAAGTGCCATCTGCTCCTTTCTTTACGTAAGGACATTGCATATGGCAGTGGGTTTGACTTATTTTCTTTATAATTGAGGCACTTGCTGGCACTTTAATTTTAAGCTCATTTCCACCCAAATTAGTTCCTATCTCTTCATATTGCTTAGTGCGACCTGGCCATTAACAAATTTTACTCATGCATCTAATTCTTTAGGCTAAAGTAACAATTTCTATATTCACAAAAATGTGGAATATTCTAACATAAACCAACTGTGGACTAAAAATACACTGGAGTAAAATAATAAAGTATCAAAAATTATCTACGTAATGTATTAAAGCATTTATTTACTTCTACACACATTATAAAATTGTTAAAGTGTCTGTTAATTGAAAATATTCTAGAAAAATAAGTGGGAAAACTTTACAAGGAAGAATGAATAGTTTTATGAGTCTTGTCTGTTTCTTATTTGTTATCAAATCGCGAAAAACTCTCGATCAATTTTAATAGAGTGCAAATAGCAACAAAAAATAAAAGTAACTCAAAATTAGAAGTAGTCAATATACAAAAATCAATTACTGTACCTGTCCTACCCAATATTACCTTGCTAAAACTTGAGAATAGCTGGACCGATTAAGCTAATTATTTCGGTTTTAAATTATTTGTGGAAGTCCAGGGAATTATTAAAATGTAAGAAAAAAGGAAAAACTGCAAGGTAACTAGGAAACAACATTTAAATTTTTCATACACGAACATAATGGGTGAAAAGAAATTAAGCGGGACAGCAAGTACTCAATAAGGAAAATTAGGAGGGGATATGTATAAGTTTTATTTTGTTGAATGTGAGTATATCGATAAATTCGTTTTATAAATATTAAGCTATTAACAAAATAACTAAGTTACCTTTAGGAATATGTAAGCAATATTGGTCAACATTTCTACAGGACATTGGAGGCTTTATTGCTGGTTTGGGACCTGAGCAATAACAGGGATCATCAGGGTCCTCACACGGCATTTTGTTGTAAGGATCACCGGCTGAAAGAAGGGATATTGAAACAAATACATGTAAAACAGATGATCATGCAACAATGAAAGCATAAATCACAACTTTACCTATTGGACATACGCCAGTAGCGCTCTTACAAGGTCCTCGGCCTGACATGCTTCCAACGCTTTTACTGTCACGGCCTCTTGCAATACCACAAGCACAAGGATCATTCGCAGTCTGGACGTCTTTTCGTGGATTGCAAGACCTATCTACGATTCCAGAACTAGCATTACTATTAAGGTTTGGCGGGGCAGAGGATCCTTGGAATCGTGTAACAATTAATTTTCCAAAACAAGATATTCTTAAAAACATCACAACTTCGCCAGTTTGTGTGCCATCTGGGCCAAGAAAACGGAATGCATCTTTAAGTGATTGGTAACTGACCGTTGTGGGGTCTTTTATAAATTTGTTTCGAGTGTCGATGAATTCTTTCGTCATGTCAATTGTACATTCTCCCATTATTATTTTCGTCGGCAGACATCCGCATGGCAGGGATTTAAAAATTGTCACCTTAATGGGGAATTTGCTCATGGCGGCCTGGATATCACTCTCTTTTAGTGAAAATAGACAGGACTTCCCTAAATTAAATTGTTTCACAAAAGGTCCTCCGCTCTTAGCGACACAAGTGCCTGGATCATCATCGCATATTTCTAAAGGATCTACAGCTGGACATTCTATACTGACACAGGTTCTAAAATCTTTATCTGAAAAACAAGGACTTTTCACGAAAACGATCTTATCAATAAGCACCTCCAGAAGGAAAAGGCCGTCGTTTTGGTTCGCCATTGTGAGTTTTAGAGGGGATGGGACACAAAATCTTTTTTTATTTATCTAATTAAAAAATATTCATACTAAAAATTTTGATTGATGTATAATAAATAAACAAAAGGGTAACATCTTTCAAATCCTTCAATCCTTCTTTATTATTCTGTAATTTGAGGTTCTATAACTAGAAAAACCTTTTGAGTATGGTTTAACCATGGTTTAACACTCAAAGGGACCGAAATATCAGAATATTAAATTTAATAGAAATTAAAGTAAGAAAAACTTGTCTTATATTAAATTTTTGCACTTGCATGAAGAGTCAAAATTTTCAGATAATGCTAATATTTTTAAAACCTATTTACGTTTTTCATACTTTTCTATAGTTTTCTTAATAAGCACTTCTACAGTAGATGTTATGAGGCCTTATCCACATTTTTCCAGTATTTTTAATCTAGTTCCAAAAAGGAAGATATAAGTATATTTTTTATGACAAAAGACAGCAAACAAGCTCGCGGCTCCGATCTCCGATACGATTTTGAAATTATTTTTTTATTCAAAAGAGCGTACTGCCAAGGTGGATGGATCCATTGCCACTAAGTCTGGACCTGATGATGCAATCACAGAGAAATCGAGGAAAATGTTTGATGTTTGTCTTTAGTATGTACATGTAGTATAGTAGTGGACGCAGATGTAGTTATAGACGTAGGTAAGATCTAGGACGCAGATGTTATTAAAGTATAAATACATGAAAATAAAAGACTATTTCCAGAAACTGTTAGAATATAGGATAAATGAGGCTTGAGTTTTTGCGCCATCGAGAGAAAATATGGTCGAAGTTTTTTCATAATTATTGAATTTCGTGTTGATATTGAGTGAAATTAGTCAATTTTAGTGACATTTTGTACAATTTTGTTCAGTGAAAGTTCACAAATGAAATTAGCGTATCGTGTATTTACTCGTTGTCGCCAAATCTCATTACATGAGCTTGAGTTATGAGGCCACCGCTTTACTCAAGATCCTGACATAACGATTTATGACTGATGACTAATTATAATTGATATAAAATTTGATGAAAATATCTACTTGACTAAAGACAAAATACTAACGTGAAGGCCAAAACCTAAAGAAAGAAAGAAAAGAAGATAAGGCTTATTTAAACCTGATTTATTTGGAAAATTTTCTTAAAATACAATTGTATTTCTGCGATGGGTAATTCTTGTAGTACCAGTTACAAGCTTCATTTTGAAAAGGTCTTCCAACCCTGAAATATGAATTCATAAATATGACCATGATTTGCAATAGTAAATTTTTAGGTTGTCACAACTTATGCATGTTTTGGTATGCCGCGACTATAATGCGGCAGTATAACTGCATTGCGCGGATCCACGTTCTGGCATGCGAGTTCAGAACCTATAGAGATAGGGCTCCACAGATGGTAAGAGACAACTGTAGCCTAGAGACAATAGGCCTACAGATGTGAAAGTGCGTCGCTGTCCTGGATTTTAAACCTATTAAGCAAGCCTACCGGCTTAGGGTAGCCGGTAGCTACCCTACCCACAATACTGGAATATAACATTGTTATTCTGGCAGGATGAACAGGTAAGGCGATAGATTCCCATAGCTTGGTCGCTAAATTTAACCAACTCCAAAAAATTCGACTGAATGTTTTATTTGGATATCGTTATGCGATTGCTCGGCTAATAACGTACGGATTTTGATGTTCTTTTTAGGAAATCCGACTGCTTGTTTTCCTTCTAATATCATAAAAATAAAAAATGTAAATTATGCAGTACCTTGAGGCTATATCAAGAGATTAGTAAGTATAACATTGTCTGCTTACAAAAGTCGCTTGTTTGATCATAATAAAAAGGAGACAATCTCGAAATCCTTTCGGAAATGTAATTTCTCGATTTGGTTATAAATTGGAATCGGTTTTTGCAGTTTCACTGACTTCAAATTATATTCGGTAAAATGCTTACTCATCCATCATGGTGCGTATTTCTGCTGGACTAAATTTTGCTGTGAGGTCTGGGTAGTACCTCCACCGTTTTGCCTCAGTTTCTTGTGAAGATGGTACCACGACTTTTACTTTACCACAGGGTTGACAGTGAGATCCCAAAGGTTTCTGTAAATTAGAAAATTTAAAAGTCGAATAAATACATTCCTAAACTGAATTTATTGCAAATAGTATAACTTTTCCAGAATAGCTTAGAAACTTTCCGTATTTATTTAATATAACTAGCCGACCCCGCGAACTTTTTTCGCTTCGCACTCGATATTCTCTGCTAACTACGCAGGGGGACTTGGCGTGAAGATATGGACATGATGCATCCACTCAAGTGTTTCTCTTCAAGCTGGTATCGTCACGCCCATATCCCCGTAGTGTAAGGCAGCGGAATAACCAGGGCATCTACGACTAGCCGAAGACACTTAGTCCCACAAAGTAATAGGTGGCAAGCCTATCGCCAACCGGGCACAAATCCCATCTTGGGCAAGCTTTTTTTGTATCAGAAAATTGGAAATACTTTCTTTTTTTTGTTGCCCGACCCGAGGATCGGACCCGAGACTTCAAGAAGTCAAGTCCGACGCCGGACCGCTAGGCCACAAATGCGACAATCTCCTATATGTATACTCTTCAAACCGAATTTTAAGTTATTTGTTCACTTTGTACTAAGTGCTAGTATGTCTGTTATATCTAAACTGTAACACTTACGACTTTGCAAAAATTTCGTGAGAACATGAAATGAAATTTAAAGCACATACTAGGTACAAATAAAAAAAACCAACATATTGAATTGGACTACGTGTTAGTATAGCCGAATTTGCATTTTGACTTTTATCCCTCTGCCTCGGAAAATCTTTTTGTAAGCAGGACAATAAGTACCCTATAATTTTTCTTGGTCTAAGCAGCCAAATATCATTATCTTCTATTGGTTGTGAATCACGGTCATGATACAAACAGACATACACACAGAAAGTCAGACGGACAAAAATTCTAAAAATTCGCTTGCAATTTTTTTTTAAGTGAAAACTTCTTTAGCGGCGTTGCGCACCTTTTTGGAATGGGTAAAAACTTCTAAACTCGCGTCAGGACAAGTGACCTGATCGAAAATTCGTAAAACGGCGCAGGGCGCTTGCGCGAATTTTCGTGTTGTCATGTTTATGAATATTGTTTTCTACCACATAAATGATAGTACTTTCATGGTGATAGTTAAAGTAATTCGTGCAAAATTATTCCCTAACCATTCCAAAATATTAAAAATGCACAACATCAATATTCAAGTATACACTTCTGCCGGCACTCCCGGAGTGCAACCCGTCGTTTTTTTGTAATATCTTCAGTGTCCGAAATTCACTCTCCTATAGTTGTGTAATAAGTATGGATATAAATATGACCTGTTTGTTTATATACATATATTAATGTAGGTTAAGATTGTTCGTATGTTTTTCAAGTCACAGGTTTAGTTATTTGGAAATAACACTCAATGTTAAGTGACCAAAGAACTTGAATTCTGGAATATTGGGAATCATATATCCGTACGTGGTACAGGTGCTTTTACAAATAAATAGGTACATATCTCCACGCTAAGTATTACCAGTAGGTTAGCCAGAGAGTATCGAATGCCTGAAGTTGAATTGAAATGTTACTGTAATATAAATGTTTATTGTCGTTATGTTTATACAATAAATTTTAGATATGTTTAGATATGTTATGACAATGTTAGAAAAACCAGGCCTATAAAAAAGTACTACTATTTTATTGGTCGAAGCATTTTTATAGTACACTTTTATCACTAAACAGCAGCCAGCCCTAGCTTTACATGGTTGGACATATTTATTTCTATGTTGTGAATTATGATACTTACATATAAACAATCCTTTCTATTAAAAAAAACTGCATCAAAATTTGTTGCGTAGTTTTAAAGATCTAAATGTTCATAGTATCAGCGGAAATCGATTGTTTATATTATGTAGATTCATTTCTATATCTATATTCATCTCTTTACCTTTATAAGAAGTATTTTTTTATGTATTCGTGTTGTTGACTAACACCCATATAATTTACTTGCTTTGGGGTTTATTTTTTATTTTGTTTTTGTTTGGTAAGAAACAGAAAATAGAAATATGAAATTTAATATTGCGAAGGTCTGGTTTTTCATGGATCTCTTACCTTCTCAGTAGCATTTTTCTGCAAGGCATCACAAGCATGATGTCGACGGTACTTTACACACTCAAGATCGTAGTGGTAGGAACGAGGAAAGACGTCTTGATGAGCTGAAGACAACAATAATTAAATACCAGTGGAATCGAGTAAATCAGCTGTGAACCGGTTCTATATTTAGATAATAACTTAATGTTTGAGTCAAGCTGCAACTCATATCAAAAATTCGCAGCTCACGATTCGTAATAATATACAAAAAACGTCACGAAATTGAGAACCGCCTCCTTTTCGTGTCAGATAAAAATACTTACGAGGCTTCACTATTTCCGTAGTCATTCCGTAATTGTAATAAGCATCATGAAGAGTATATGCGTTTGCCCCGGGTTTGTCCACCCAAAACGCTTTGTCTCGCTGTACCATATTGTCTATGACTGCGTCTGGCAGTTCATCGATAGTAGGTCTTGAAAACCAAAAGAATTCGTCGTTTAGAAATAAATATTAACAAGATTAAAGCAATAACCTACCACAATATCCTTTGAAAGAATAAAAAATGGCGTCTGCCAACGCTCGGTCAAAGCGAAAGTAGATAGTAGGTATAGCAATAAGTGTCGAGAAAAAGTCTAGCTACGAATTTCTTCGATGAGTATTCCTTTACGACTTAGTGCGAGTATCGCGCGGTATGGAACTTCTTTCCAAAAAATGATAGCCTTAGCTGTTGTCATCTTAGGCCATAGTATTAGCGTCATCATTTTTGACCAAGTGGCTTATGAGTTATGACCCTTGCTCATGTATGACGTGGATGCAGTCATGAACACTGATACCAAGGTGTACTAGTAACATCTTCGGCATCTACATTCAACGGCTGTCTCTATCAGAAAACCATTAGATCATCTATTCGCTATAATTAAAAAAAATGGAATCAAAAATCCATTTGTTTTGATAAAATCAAAAATACTTGATTGGTTTAAATATTTCTTAAGAAAAAATAGCATACTTTTGCACAGGTACGGCTGCGGGTGTTTTTTTTTATTTAAGATGTAAGGTGGCAAGGAAAACATGTGAGACAGTTTTTGTAAAAGGGAAAAATGAAATACCAACTTAGGAGGTATTTCAGCTAACTCTCTGGTTAAAGGTTGTAAGTATTTGCCAACAGTCTGCTGCGTCAGACAAGGTGGCCGTCCAGGAGTCAAGTCCTCAGCAGTTCGCACTGTTAAAGACACTTCATCTAGTGCATATCTGAAATTTCGAAAAAAAGCATTGTCAGATTACATTTACAAGTACCCTAGCCTTTTTTATGATATTGGAAGGCAAACGTACAGACGGATCTCCTGCTGGTAAGAAATTCACGCCATCTAGAGACATCAAAGGTGGTAATTGTGCGTTGCCAACCTGCGTCCAGGACGTTAGGCTTCGAGCAGAAGTAAGTTTATCGGCTACTTTATCCTAAGAACCGGAACACGTCAACGGCAAGCGTTGACATTATGTCGGCAGGAATAGGTAAGGCGGTGGTACCAATCCTAAAATAAAAAACGATGTTTTTATTATTATGGTTAAAGTAATAATAATTAATTACTTTAACCATAATAATAAAAACATCTTTCATCATCATTTTTATTATTATGGTTAAAGTAATAATAATTAATTACTTTAACCATAATAATAAAAACATCGTAATTTATTTTAAGACTTAAATTGTCATGTGGAATTTATATATTTTGAATAGTTTTTATTATTGAATTATTTATTATAGTTTCAATTTCTTTTGATTTATAATGTGTATGACATAATATTGCTAAGAGTAATTTGCATGTCAATTAATAGGTGTAGTTGGAGTACTGTAAATAATTATAAGGCCTCAACCGACTCATAATAAACATGGAGTAACGCAGGAGTAAAATTAAGTTGGTATTACAGTCTGTATCAAATTGTAATAAAGAATTAAATACCAGGTTGAAACTTGGCGTATTTTACTCCATGTTTAATAAGACGGCAAATGTATATCCTGCTAAAAGCAAACAAAGATGATAGATTAACAAAAATAATTATTACCAGATTTATAATATTTTGAAAAAAGACAAGTCAAACAGTAGGTATTTTATGTGAAAATCTGCGAGCAGCACATGGATCTCCTGGTGGTAAGAGACAAACGTGGCCTAGACACCAATGATGTTGTAGCTGCGCCGCTGAACTGTGAGCGGGATGTTAGGCTAATTGTGCAAGTCTGCTGGAAGTTTCTTTCGCCGGAACATCTCAGCGAGACTCCGATCTGGTGGTTTTTATATCAATATTCACGCACACAAGTACTACTTGTGCGGTGTATGTAGATGTGTGAATAAAGTTTTTGTAACTACGATACAGAATGAAGAGAAAGACAGATACTGGTCTGGGTCATATCCGCTTAACTTCGGAACATTGCTTCTAGGATTTTCTGGATGACGACTCATTATTCTTACTGGATGCTGTTGAACAATAATTCTTTATAAAAACATAGAAAATGTTTGAACAAAATAAATTGTAAAAGCCAAAAGGCTAATAAACTATTCGAACATTTTTTTGTGCTCTAATAACACGCAAATTATTTGGGAATACTAGTTTCTTGAAAGTTATGTGTTATGCTTAAATTTTTAACTAGATTTTTTCGTAATCGAATTAGTGGTGAGGTGATTAAAAGACTGATAAGATACTTTCTTATCACCGATAAAACCGCTAGACGTAGGTACCTAAGCTAGATAGATATATACCTAAATATTACGGTATATATGAAGCATTAAATACAATATTTGAAATTGTGAAAACATCACAACACAAAATTTTGAAAACATTTAATACAATTTAATACTTTATTTACATTTCAATTTTGACAAAGTCATATTACAATGTCATGTACATATTAGAGTATTGTCCTTAGGTACATATCTTTAAAGGCATTTAAAGATACCTATCTATTTAAATCATTGAGCTCTAAGTAGGTTTATGGACATGTAATACCTACGAATTGGCTGCCATTTTGATATTATAAGGCTGTCCAGAAAAGTAGAGTATCGATATCGATACAATATGATTGATGTTGATTAGTATCCATTGATAGTTAAGTTTAAGTAAATATGTAAGAATTATTATTTATCTACCGAATGAAATTGCAACTAACAACTTAATTACTTACTTAATGCTACTCAATTGGCTTACGCCTAAATAGGGAAATGTAATTAAACGAAAAAAAGAATATTTATTTACTTTTCACGAGCATATTTTTACATTGTGGCGTTGAAATATGTTTATTCTTTACATAAGTTAACTCTTTATATTTATTACAAGATTCACTATAATTACAAAAAAAATGATCAGAAAACATTCAAACCACTTTCTTTACTTTAAAGTGAGCACTTGAAAGAATTCTTATTAAGCTAGACGGTGATTGATATTTTCAATGGCAATGGTATGCATTCATATCTTGTCCAAATATTCTTTTCTGGGAGCGTAAAATAAAATATCGACAATTTTAACAGTACATCACTATAAAATGAACACTAAATATGGAGTTCTCGGCAAGCGTGAGAACTTTTAAGCCGTCACTTTAAATCGACGCCAAAATGAGCATAGACAAAAAATGTCGTTATCTCTTTCGGGGTACATTATATAAAAAAATTGTTAAAAAGAGACAAAGATATGTTGTTAAGTTATATGTCTATTCCAACAGTATTTATACAACTTAATTTGCTATAGAACATTGTTGTACTTCTTTGTATACTAGTGGTCGCCCGTTGGTCGAAATTCGACTATAATAAATTTTAATATCTTGTTGACAAGAAGTGATCGAGAGTTTTGGCGCCATCGAGAGAAAAGATGGTCAAAGTTTTTACGTAATTATTGAATTTCGTGTTGAGGATGACTGAAATTAGCATAGATGAAATTAGTCAATTGGTGGCATTTTGTACAATTTCATTCAGTGAAAGTGAACAAATGAAATAATTATGAAGAAATTAGCGTATCGTATATTTCCTCGTTACCGCCAAATCTCATTACATTAGCTTGAGTAATGAGGCCATCGCTTTACCCAAGAGCCTGACATGACTTACTGACGACTTATGACTGATGACTAATTAAAATTGATGTAAAATTTGATGCAAATTTCTACTTGACGAATGACAATACTAACGTATAGGCCTAATCCTAAAGCAAGAAAAGTAGTGATTGAGACAGCTCTTAGCTCTGTGAGTACTATTGATTGATTAGCTGCATTACTTAAAGATTTTGTAGGAAATTATTTGTTTATTACTATTAACAATGCTTGAAGCGCCTACAAGATAAATAAGAAGCTAGAAGAGTAAAATAATTAGGTACAGACGCGCTCATTAGTCGTATTTGTGCTATTTTTTTCACTCTCAGTAGCTATCACATATTACATTCTATCTCAATCCAGGAATTGTACCTAAATGTACTGTAATTTCAGAATATCAGCTAATTTCGAATATGTACCGATTTTATTATAATAAAAATAAGTCATTTGTAAACAATGTAATGTAATAATTGGCAATAGTGGTTCTGAACTACGGCTTTCCTCATAAAATAAAAAAATATGTTTTTTAGTTTTATGTTTTAGCTTTGGGCATTTGGATCTGCCATTACTCAAGTTTGAAAAAAGTTCCCCGGTTCAACAAAATAAGTCTTATGTACTTACTCATAATCAGTCATAAGTTGTAATAGAAAGTCATGGCAGAGTCTTGAATGAATCGGTGGCCTCCTTACGCAAGCTCATTTAGTGACATTTGCCAACAATAAAAAAGCGTGAAATACTTTATAATTACTTCACGAATACTTCACATATGCATTTTAATCATGGTTTATAATCATATGCATACGATATTTTGATCTTGCACTCATTTAAAAAATTGCATGTAGGTATGTGTTGTGAATTATAAACCTTGGCATGTGAAAACAAATTTATAACCATGTAACCATATTGATGTCTGAGATACCCCTAAGAACAATTATTGTCTATTTCCATTTAATTTTATTCGGGGACGAACGAAAAGAACTTTTATTGTGTTTTTTTTTTCGAAAATAAAATACTCTTGTTAAAGAGTATTTATATTCCTTGATAAAAAAAAGTCGTCATTTTCCGACATTTATCTGTCATTAATTTTTTTTTATATAAAACTAAATTTTAGCTTTCATGTAAATCAAAAAAATAGTATTCTGAAGTAATTATTTAAATTGTTTTATGATACTTTGTGTAAAAATTTAAACCTCAGTACATAATAGAAATTCGAAGGTACTAAAGTAGGTATAATATACTAAAATATCCTTATTATTTATTACTAGCTAATACGCGCGACTTCGTGGAATAACATTTTTGTATTTTCGGGTTGTTTAGTTTTCAAAACTCGTATAGAAAAAGCAATTTATGTATTTTTACTGTAAAGGTAGGTATAAAAAGGGGGCTCATTTTAAGACAATTTTATAACCAACGTTTTGAACTCAGGTCTTTAGCGATATGCATATCATGAAATCTACTTCTTTGTTTTTTATATTTTCAAAATGCATATCATAAAACCTACTAAACTAAACACTCGATACTCTCTGCGTACCTCGTAAGGGACTTGGCGTGAAAATACGTATGTATGTATGTACTTTGTTCATGTTCATATCATGAAACCAAAACTCTTCATGAATTGAAAGAGAAGCCAAATTAAGAGACAGTTACGTCTCCTTCTTTCTTTCTTTTCACACCACATACGAAATCATGCGCAAGACATAGCTATGACTCAAGCTTGCCATAAGGAGTGACGAAAATTTAATGCATTTGATTTGATTTGTAAATAAAACCTTACCTACCCTTTGCGTTTCTTAAATTTTATTTTCGATTTTTAGCTTAAGCATTAATGATGTTAAAGAATAAATTTACCGTATATAGCCAATACACCGTAACTGTCGATATTTTGGTAAGTAATGCAAGAAAATAGTATATTTTTAACATGTGGGTTGATTTTACATACTAGAAATGGATATTATGTTATTTGTGTGGTAAGACTGCAAAGAAGGACACGGCTATGGCTTCAGATTATATGAGACAACCATGGCATAAACCATAGATTTAGTATGTACTAGATAAACAAAGTCAGTTAAAAAGCGAAACCAAAAAAAATATGCGTGAGTGTGAGTAAATTGTTTATGTTGAGTTAAAGAAAGTTGTTAAAAAGGTCACGTACGTTATCGATATCGATGAATTAACAAACTATAAGTAAATCAGCATCTTTTCTTTACCCTCATCTATAATGATATTAACAATATCAAATTTTATGTTGTATGACTATTAAGACATTATATTCGTGAAATATTGGCTTTATGTATCACTAGCACAGTGACTAATAGATGGTAGATTTGTACGCGAAGCCTGTCTTTTAGGGTCACCATCTTTGGCTTTGTCGGCCGAAACAGCTATGTTATTCATTATCATGTTCCGGTTAGAACGTAAGGTAGCCGTTAAAATGATATAAGTGGCATTATTATGCCGCCAAACAAATAGGAAAGTACAACTTTTTATATGACTTGAGACCAGGGCTTGAAATTCCGGTATTTTTAGGAACCGGTATTAATGACCTTGAAGCAATACCGATACCA
>NJDC01001279.1:101364-114513 GCA_002245475.1 Calephelis virginiensis
GTAAGGGACTTGGCGTGAAGATATGTATGTGTATGTACTTTTACTGTGATATTACTTCCTTTTTTTTCACTTATAAATTGTCTTATATTTTGTTCAACATATTTTGATGTTGCTTGTGCATATAATAAAACTTTATTGGTGTCTTACATTTTATGTTAATATCATTATATATTTTTAGATACTTATCAAAATAACATATGTAGTACAAACATGACAATGAAGATAGTGACTGATCCAAATGTAAGAGGCTCTGTAACTAGTAAAAGTAAATCCAATCCCATCTATAGTCAGAATAGTGCTACAGTGAATAGTGTACAAACAAATAATGCAATGGGTGTGAATGAAAACCAAACTGAAAATAGCGATCAATATGAATGTGCAGAAGGTACTGGACCATACATACCTATATCGGAGTGTATAACTGGAGTTCGGGCACCGGTAATATTATTTTATTATCTTAATGTATATAAAAATAGCTTCACTCCTATACCCCCGAACGGGTAGGCAGAGGCACAACAAGGCATCCACAACTAGCAGAAGATACTAAGTCCCACAATGTGATAGGTGGCATAATCCCGGTCAACTTTTTATTAGAAAATTTGACTATTTTTACCTATTTTTTTTGTTGCCCGACCCGGGGGTTGAACCCGGGATTAAATAAGTTAAGTCCGATGGCGGACTGTTAGACCACAGAGGCCCAAAGTATTTCATTATTTCTCTGTTTCTCACCTAACTCTTACACGGCTGGACCATTTAGTTGAAATTTTTGTGTGTATGTTTCAATGGGTTCTTTTTTTCTCCAATTGTGGGTAAGTTTCCATACCTTGACGAAACTGGCCTATGCAACGAGGGTTTGGATTGGCTCAATTCTTGTCAATCCAGCTTCGCTAAGAAGTCGAACCATTTCTTGACGTCACTAAGGGCCTTGTGGGAGAGACCGTGGAAAACAAAAACACTTGAGCTGGTAGTTCTTTACACTCCTGCATTCGAGGATTACACGTGCTGCTGTTTCTTCTGTCTTCATACAGATTCTCCTAGTGTTGCGGATGCCTGTGGGCGATGATGATCGCCTTTCATCAGGTGACCCACTTGGCTATTTGCTTTCTCTTCTATAAAAAAATCAATGTCTATTATTAAGACGGTTTATGTTTTTTAATGATATTGGAAGGCAAACAAACAGACGGATTCCCTGATGGTAATAAATTTATGCCGCCTAAAGACGCCAAAAGTGATAATGGCATGATGTCGACCTGAGGTTAACATCCCGGCCTTGAGCAAAAGTAAGTTTACCGGCTACCTTATTCTCCGAACCGGAACACGTCAATAGCAAAGGCTGAAAATAATTTCAGCCTTTGCTATTACATGAACAGGTTAGGCGGTGGTACCTATCCGGGCGAGTCGCTGCGAAACTTTACAACCTAGTCAGTTGTCACGGTGCTAGTGATGGAAAGCCTATGCTCGTCTTTTATGAGCTGCCTGGTAGGAAGGCTGATTGTCTATTATGCAAATTAGTCTGGATCAACAAGAGGTAAAATGTTTTTATAAATTGTTAAATATTGTATATTATTTTTCAGGATACACAAAGAGCGTTTACTTTTGATCCGAAGAATATAGTTATAAGCACTAGAAGTTCTATAGATAGGGTTCCCGATAAGAACCAATTGGCCCTTAGTCAACCACAGATTAGAGTAAATAATATCGAATTTTCTGAGAATGAATCAAATTTAAGCGACGATGAATGCAAGTCGCTGAATGCTAGTCAATGTAATATAGGTAAGTTCCTAAAAATAAATAATATTTAAAAAAAACTCGTTTCATCACACTCGTTTTTCCGAAAATGTAGTAGGTAGAGATCCGACCGGGCTAGTCACGGCTAACCGTCACTCGGTTCTGTAATGTGATAGGAGGCAAGCCTTATGCCAACCGGGCACATATGCAGTTTTGGTTATATTACAAAATTCATGAAACACATTTTGTTTTTGTCGCCCGACCTGGGCTCATTTCCTAGGTTATCAAAATTTAAACCGGAGATAGAACCCGGGACCTTGTTAAGTCAAGTTCAACAATTGGACCACTAGACCACACAGGCTATTATTTAATATGCTCAAGTTTTTTTTTGTGATAATGGAAGGCGAACAAGCAGAAGGTTTTCCTGATGGTAAGAAATTCACGCCGCCTAGAGACACCAAAGGTGGTAATGGCGCGTTGCCAACCTGAGGCCGGGATGTTATGGCGGCAGGAATAGGTAAGGCGGTGGTACCAATCCGGGTGAGTCGCTGCGAAACTCTACCACCTAGTCAGATGTCACGGTGTAAGTGACGGAATGCCTATGCTCGCCTTTTACGAGTTGCCTGGCAGGAGGCAGATGGTCGATTCTGCAAAGAATCCCGGACCAATACGGGAAAAACAAGTATGTTAAAAAAATAAAAAATACATTTTTAGTTTCGCGAATCAAACCCGAGTCCTCATGTAGTCAAGGGCTACACCGGATCACTAGATCACAGGGGTGATTATTAATCAAACAAAAAACATTCGAATTGTTTCAGGTGATTGGTCTGTCGCAAAAACGTTTACGAAAATGAATTTAAATCAACCTGGAGGCGATAGACTGCAAGAACTTGGTATGTATGTCAGATGTAGCTTAAATACCATTTTCGGAAAGATAAATTTTGATAAGGGTAAATTTTGTGAGGATAAATTTTGGCAATAAGGACAAATTTTGACGATATGGATAGATTTTAATGATAACTGATAAGGATAGATCTTGACGATAAGGATAAATTTTGACGATAAGGTTAGGTTTTACGATAAGTTTAGATTTTGGCGATAAGGGTAGATTTTAATGATAAGGATAGACCTTGACAATAAGAATAAATTTTAATGATAAGGACAGGTTTTTACGATAAGGATAGATTTTGACGATAATGATAGATTTTGACTACAAAATCGTGATTAAGTTGGAAGGACTTTTGGTAAGCACAAGCAGAATCGCTGGTGCATATAAGTTGGCAAGAGTTGTTAGATGCGCAGAATTAATTGTTTAGGTGTCTTTGGTGGTCAAGGGGGACACGGATTAGATTTTACTAAATAACTCAGGTTTCCGGTGGAAAAAAGCCGAATGCAAAAGAAAAATACTGAAACCGACCCTAAGTTTCAACGCCAATATCAGACAACAAATGTTTTTGATCTTAAAACATTTTTTTAAACATTGTTCTACTCTCTAATGCATTTATTTTATTTATAACTCCTAAAAAACTTTACGATTTGTTTTTCTCCCTTTAATTTTCTTCTAAATAGACGTGATTAATAATAATTGATGGCCGTTACCATAGAATAATGGCAAGGAATGAAAGTGATCACTTTCTTTCACTAAGTACACGATACGCGAACTCACCTCTACGTCAAAACCTTTCCAAGATACGTGCCGGGACACTGTAGCTACAAGTTTTTATAATTTCATTGTTTTCAGGTCCACCAGTGCCGCCTCGTCCGCCTAAGACCTTCGCAATGAATAAAGAACTTGGCCACAAGGAATCATTCCAAGGACCGAAAATCCAGGAACCCAGTGAAAATCCCGATGCGGTTAGTATTTTTTTATCATTAAATAATTTAAATTATTTTTTTATAATTAAAATAGATTTTAAGTGTTAACTTTAATTAAGATAGTTAAATCGATACTAATAATATAAATACGAAAGCCTGCCTGTCAGCCTGTTGATCTTTCAAACTTAACAGCTGAACCGATTTTGATAAAAGTTTGATAGGCTTGTAGCTTCAAATCCGTGTTTAATCGTGGTCTATTTATTTACAAATCCGGGTCTGCCCAAAGGACTATAATAGAGGATAAAAATTCGTATAAAAATCGTAGCTATTCTACGCTGAGGAAGTCACGAGCAAACAGCTGGTTCTAAAGTTAAAATTTCCATCCATTTCGGTGCACTACCGTTGAAAATTGTAATGTACCAATATTAGAAATGTGGATGTTCGTGTGGATGGGTCTTTGTTACTTTATCACTCAATAATTACTGAACGGATTTAGATGAAACTTAACAGGTTGTAAAATCGTAACGAAGCTGAAGTCGCGAACAAACAGCTAGTATGTCGCGTTTTCTGCAATCAGTTAAAGTATTTCAGTCTTCAGAAAAAAGACATCCCTGGCAAACTTCTTGCATAGCATTCAGCATAGCAAAGAGGATAAGCGTCGGATTCGACGATGTCGTCGCCCGTCGCCTCTTTACTGGAAAGATGTATTTGGAAAGCGGCTTTTGTGTGTTTTTTGATTAATAAAAAATTGTTTAGCAGTACGCAAGACTTCTGAAGACCGTCGCATAAATGTAGACAATAAGAAACACGCGTCTATACGTTGATAGCACTCGAAGCTAGACGTACTGAAAATTGAAATGGAAAATAAAAATGAAAGCGCACAGGTGTAGTCAAAGCTATTATAAGAAAAGCCGCGTACTTGTTCACTATCTAGTTGTTTGATCCTTTGTATACTTAGATATTTTTGTAACAACTTTTTAACACACACATATATATCATTTTCGTTTAATTTCAAATTATAGTATCTTCACGCCAGTATTTTAAATAATGGCCTGTTCTATATCCGCTACCACGCCGGTATCCCCAAAGAGATAGAACCACGGCACCCACGAGTAGCTAGCCGAAAGTACTTAGTTTTACAAAGTAATAGTGATCAATCGCCAACCGACCATTTGTTCAATCCCGAGCAACGCTGTTTTTATTCCGCCGGGGAATCGACCCCGGGTCCTCATGTTAGTCATTTTTTATTTGGTGTATTAATAATTTATTTGTCTTTTTGAGTAAAATAGTTTTGTTATTGTATAATATGGATAATTTTAACTTTTTTGAATGACCCCTTAATAATTGAAATGTCGGTGAAGGAATCACTCAGCTATTCTAAAAAATTCCATAGATATCGCAACTTCTAAATAATATTTTTGGATTTTCAAAAAAACTAAAAGTGTACTCGAATTTGACGTCACGTTCGAGGACTTGTGATTTTTTCTGTTTGGATAACACAGGATTTATATATAAAAGTTGCGTCCATAGAAGCACTTTCATAACAAACATTGCATCAAATTGCAAGGTTTATTCATTGATCATATTATTATTTTTTTATTTAATATTTTTACAATGGGTTGACCCATCCAAATCTGAATTGTTATGAAATAGGTTAAGCCTTAAGTTTATCTTTATTATTTTTTTGTTGTGTAACTTAATATCAGGTGAAGGTTTATAAAAAAAGAAAACCGAGAAAACTTTCAAGGAATTTAGGAAAAACAATACTTTAACTTTTCCTACACAAACTGTTTGTAGCTGACAAGTTCAAGCAAAACGGAGTTCGTCGGATCTGCTAGTTTTTTAATAAATGTCTGTCATGGCACTAGTGTATTGGATCTCATAACCTAGAAAACGAAAATAATAATTTATAGTTCAATAAAAATATTAAATTCTCATTGTTGTCCAGTGTCCCTTTCCATGGATCCGTATACCAAGGCGGATGTCCTACGGAACGGCGCCGTCGTCTCCGGGCCGCACTGTGCTGGTCCACAGTACGGTCAGAACCACTGACGATGAAGAAGATTATCCTATCGGCCATGTAAGTTGTACAGTTGTACGGCTTTGAGAATTTTGTATAGCTGGGTGTTTAGATTTAAGATCTACTATTCACTACCAATTACACACTTCTTGAAATCTTAAGGTGCTGTTTGTTCCAAATACGACGAATTATGGCCACGAATATCTAAAACTAGACTTTTGAGAACGGATAGTTAACAGTATTTTTTTATATGTACTAATATAAATAATAGTGGCTACTCAGAACTGTGTATCTAGAGGACATAACTACCCGCGTTAACGGCAATACAAAAGGATTAAGAAATTCGCCATAGGACTTGAATCCTCAGTAGCTCAAATGGTTAAAGCATTCGTTGGCTTGAGACGAAAGGCCTCAGTTTCAAATCCAGAATGGGGTGAAATATTTTCTTTCTTCAAAAATTTATAGAAATAGAAATAAGGTTAGACCTATGCAGAAATCATCTAAAACATTTTTTTTCACCTTTAAATACCTGTAAAAAGTGAAATATAGCATGTAGCTTTCTTTTGAGAATAACTCACTAAACTTATTAATATTATATTATTAATTTATATATTATATTATATTATATATTATATTATGATATTTAATTTGGTAGCCTAAAATGACATTTGGTCTGCTGTCAGTTTGTCAGAACTTAAAAGTAGATTTGTACTTTAGCGATCGTTTTCTCTCTGGTTGAATCTTTTATTTACATTCAATCTCTTGTAACAAATTATAATTGATTATCACTTGTAAACAATTTTCAGTAGTTTATTGATTTCGAATTTCCATTGATCAGTAATACCTACATAATGACATTTGCAGTAATATTAATTAGATATGTGTTAAATTATTGACAGCTTAGCAGTTTTGCGAGTCTTAATGTAACGGCGAGGAAGACTGATCAATATACGGATGTAACCGATGCGTAGACAATGCTAAAAAAATCTTGATTATGTTTGTATTAACAGTAAATATTAAATAATAAATAAATAAATATCCCTGGACAAGCTACACGAATTGAATCTAAACCCTAAGTAAGCAAATTATATGCTTGTTTTATGGGTGTTAGTCAACGATTCTAATACATAGAAATACTTAAATAAATACCAGAATAAATTTAATAAGAACTCAGATCCAGAAATGTAGACATCTAAATGATCATCACACAAATGCCTGCCCCGTCGGGAATCGAAGCCAAGCCTCGCGGTTGGTCGATGTAGTTAGGCGTGTCGATAGCCACTCGACCATCGAGACGGTCAAATTATATTAATATTATCTCAAGCATAGTGTAGTCAAAAAATAGTAAAAAAGTATAAATTACGTGTCACGTTGTTTGTCCTCTCTAACTCCTAAACTACTTAACCAGTTTCATTGAAATTTGCACACCGTGTCCAGTTTGACCCAATTTGAAAGATAGGATAGCTTACATCTCAATTGATATTAAATTAAAAGAAAACCATACGAGCAAAGCCGATACAGGCAGCTAGTAGTTTTATAGTTTTATATATAACTAACTCTGTTGCTAAACGATATATCGACTTTGTCTTAAGAAAGTGGCTGAAATTTTCACCGCTGGTCTATAAAAAATCTCAATAACTCAAAACGTTAACTACGTTAACTCAAAACGTTAGAGCAATCTTCAGCGTAAGACGAAAAGGTGCAGTTTCAAATCCTGTTCAATGTGATTTTTTTTAAATGTAAAGATGTATCGCACGCACGCACGGGAATAGTGCTCAAATCAAAATGTCTAAAAAAGAAAAGGGTTGTTAAAAGTCGTTCACGACCCAAACACCTTAAATAAGTTTTGATTTTCGACTAATAGATTCACTATTAAAAAAAATTGAGTTATGCCATAAATACTACCGCGAGGCTCGGGTTGATTCCCGACGTGGGCAGGCATTTGTGTGATGAACCTTTAGGTGTCTGCATTTCCGGATCTGAGTGTTTATTAAATTTATGCTGGTATCTATTGAAGAATTTCTATGTATTATTATTTTTGACTAACAAGATTATGATTGGCTTACTTTGAGGTTAGATTCAATTTGTGTAACTTGTCCAAGAATGTTTATATTTATACATATTTATATTCATAAATAATGTACTTTAACTAGGTTTTAGAAATTATTGCCAATCATTAAAGTTTTTTAGCCTTATACAACCAACTCACACATTCTAAACCATGAAAACAGGTACCTGAATATATAAAATTACTGAGAATTAAAATTAGGATGGTGCACGGAACGCTTCGTAAAAAATTGAGTGAGAAAAATGAAAAAAAAATGACCCTTAGCTACATACCATTCTTTTGAAAATGTTCGTCTTACTAAAATACGTAATCTCAATAAAGAAGAAAATAAAGCCATAAATCAAATCGCTATCTCATTATAAGATATAAAAAGTGCAGTCTCATTATGGTATAAAAGTGTAACAGTTGTTAATAAGGAATGGTCATTAATTATGTTATTATTACGTTAACACTTATTTTTTAAATTTTACATAACTGTAAAATTAATTTTTTTTCTTTCTTTAAAATTTATAGAAATTTAACCCAAGCACAGGGCAAGTGCTAAAATAAAAATACCTTTAAATCAAAGAGTCGTGACAAAGATTAGATCATACATGGATCACTCATCTTTGAATGAGTCATACTTCCAACACTGTTCAAAGCTTGCAACATTAAAAAAAGTCGATATTAACTGTCATTTATTAAGTCTACCAAATTAAAAATCATAGTTTATAACACTTTTTATGATTATTACTAGAACTTTAAAATAATTCATTATATTTTGCTAAGGTGTTTTTATAACAAACAAATAAATGGTTTTAATTTTTTTTTATTCATTGGAGAGTACTTCCGAGGTTGTCCCATTGCCACCAAGTCTAGATCTGGACATTCATTACCAAGGAAATTGAAGAAAATACTTAACTTTTGTGTACATAAAGGATTTATTTATGGAAATCGAAGTCGGTTGCAGTTTTTTTACAATTAAATGGTTAATTTTATTAGTATTGTTTTCAGTCAATGCAATATTACAATTTGTCAACGTTACCGCCTGCTGTCGACCGAGCACTGAAACCGAGGCATTCGAGCCATAGCATTGGTCATGTGAACAACCTTATTGGACATGTAAGTGATGCATCATTGATATCTTCCCTCGTGTCGGTTTTAATAGATCAATGTTTCCCAAACATTGTTCTGTCATGGCTATTGACCTCTTAGTATAAGGACATAAAATACCTACGAAAAAACCCTGCCGTCGGCTACTAAATATGGCTGCCATTTTGACATTATAAGGCTGTCTAGAAAAAGTAGAGCACCGATATCTATACATGATCTATTAGTGACCCAATAGAATAGTCCAAATATTTTTTTTCTGGGAACGTAAAATAAAATATCGACAGTTGTAATAGTACATCACTATAAAAATTTAACACTAAATATGGATTCTTGGCAAACATGAGAACTGTCATGACGTCATTTTAAATCGAATCCAAAATGAGCATACTCAAAAATGTCGTTATCTCTTTCAGCGTACATAATATCAACATTTGTTAAAAGAGACAAACAGATGTTGTTAAGATATATGTCGATTCCAACGGTATTTATACAACTAAATTTGCTATAGAACATTGTTGCACTTCTTTATATATTCCTATTTCTATGGTCATGGCCCGGTAATTTTCAAATTGCTCTTTCGTGACCCACTTAACACTTTTAAACACAAACTGTATAAATTAGGTTATTTTACCTACATTTTTTAAACTAAAAACTTCATCAAACTTTAAACCAAGTTATAAAAACCCGTTTAAACTAGCCGAATATCTATGATTGTCAGAGATACGCGGATGGCACGGTGAGATGCAGCGCAAGTGCTTGCAGTTTACACGTCTCCGTCGATCGCTATCAAATGTTGCGACCCTGTATTTCATTTAAATGTATCGGTTTATGATATTGGAAGGCAAGCAAGCAGACAGATTTCCTGATGGAAAGAAATCACGCCGCCTAGAGACTCCAAAGATGGCAATGGTGCATTGCCAACCTAAGGCTGGGATGTTAGGCCTCGAGCAAAAGTAAGTTTATCGGCTACCTTACCCTCCAAACTGGAACACGTCATGACGTTATGTCGGCAGGAATAGGTACGGAGGTGGTACCAATCCTGGTGGGGTGAGTCGCTGCGAAACTACCACCTAGTCAGATGTCACGGTGCTAGTGACGTTGAGCCTATGCTCGCCTTTTACGAGCTGCCTGGCAGGAAGGCAGATCGTCTGTTCTGCAATGGAGCCCGAACCAACACGGGGATAAATTGGGAAATTTACGGGGTATTTGGCAAACACTGTAATAGACCATCGACTGTCCTGCCTGAAAGTTCGTAAGATATGAGCAATGACGAAACGGGTTGTTACCAGCAAAACCATTGGTGGTCGAGTGCTGTGCAGAAACTTGACCGGGTAGGAATCTACCGATTTACCTATGGCTGTCTCTATAATGATTATGTCATGTTCCTGTCCGGAGGATAAGGTAGCCGGCGGACTTGCGACCAATATAAATAATCAATCCTAATCCAAAACTTGCTGTCCAAAATTGATATTTTGATCCATTTTTATGCTACCGCTTGCCAATAACATATCTGTGGACAGGATAAATATGGCAATTAGGTATAGGATAGGTCGGCGGGTACGCGGCTATCTAGATTGCTTGAAATCCATCTTTAGAGATACATTATTAACATTGGCCTTTGTACAATTGGTCTATCACCCCAGCCACGGGATAATGATGCACCTACAATATATAGTATATGGTGTCTACAGGCTGTGGTAATTTCTTAACATCAGGGGAGGCCCGTGTTTGTTCGCTGTCTTGCCATAAAAAATATCTATAAAATAATCTCGTCCTTTGTATTTTTTATTATCGATCATTGGTAAAACGTCCATACAACTCTTCAAGCCAAGTCCCTTCCGGAGGCAGATAGATTGTGCGAGTATTAAATGTCACATTCATGCGGATGTGACTAACTTCTTTCACATTAATTACTGTTTTCATACAAATACGTCGGTTTCGGAGACTCTTGAAATCGAATAAAACCCCTACCGTCTTATTAATAAACATGGACTAAGGTCGGTGTAAAATTAAGTTGATATTATAGTCTGTTTCACATTATAATAAGGACTACAATCCATGGTTAAACCTTGGAGTAATTTACGCCGCGCTTATTAATAAGACAGTTAGGGATTTGATAGTGAAATTTCAAACTCGATTTTCCCTGGTTTTCCATCAGCAATCGTCGGTGTATCATTTTTCATCTTCCATTCTTTGACACGACTGAACCAAAGTTGCAAGACCGCGCAAGTCGCAACTCGCTGTTCCATCACATTTTTACACCAACACTGAGAATGCGATCTGGTCGCGATTCAGATGATGAGTCGTGGGAACAAGTGTTATGATCTTCGTATGTGACAACCCTACCTGGTTTATAATGCAGAGTTCGTCACAATTTGGATTGTTTCCCGAGCTCTGACTTTTCGTGGTCTGGTCTCGGTGGCGGGCGGTGGGAAAGTTCGTCAGGCTTGTCACTTTCCGTGTCATTTGGAAGACTTCTTGACACAACAGTTACACTGGTTCTGCGCTGTTATCTATACATTATTATGTGATGCCAAAACGCCTTTTTACGAAAATTGCGCGGATGCAGGAGCATAAAATTTGGCACACTTATAGTTTATGTGTAGGAGAAGTGCAGAACGCTAATATTTTTCAATAATAATGCTTATAAAGTACATTAAATCAATAAACAAAACATTACCCACAATACCATGCATTTGACACACACAAATAAATATATTGATGATAACGATAAACGATCATAGATGGCGCACTAAAACGTTTGGAAACAAAGATGTTGGTCTTGAGAAATGAAGATTTCGTTCTTATCAACAAGATATTAAAAATTATTATGGTCGAATCTCGACCAATGGGCGACCACTAGTCAAAATAAATGCTTATCTACATCAGTTGCGAATGCTATCGACTAGCGCAAAGCCAGAGATTTCCTTTAGCTTTTCCACTTAGATAGCATTTATTCTAACATACTAATAAAATACCCAACTCTGGCTTCCGTAAAGCATCGTTGGAGTAAGCACAAAATTATGCAAAACGGATCTAGCGTCCTGACTCAAAATTTCTCGTTGAAGTATCTTACCCTACATTACAATATTACGTAATCATAAGCGTATAACATTTATATTCTGTTTTTATTTACAGGTTTTTTCACATGTCAGTATAGGGGAAGAATCGAAACCGGATGTTTTACAGTATTTGGATTTGGACCTGCATACTTCTAAATCAGCGTCCTCAAAGGTAAATAAATACATTGAGCTACTACAATGATATAGGGATAATATTAATAACCTATCTATAGATAAAGTTTGGCCTTGTTGAGTTTTGTTGCTAAGATATTAGTTTTAATTATAAATGAAAAATAGCAAGCGGTTACCCGGCAACTCCTCTAAAATTTCACGATCTTTTATCTGAGATAGGTTATTAATATTAGCTCTAAGTCTAAAGCAGATGGACCAAATCCGCCCTGAGTCCAACAAGCACAAAATCGACTAATCATTAATTTTTTTAAAAACAGTATCTAAATATCAGTTTCTAAAGGACATTTACAAATTTAAATACATTTTAAAAAGGAGATTTTGAATTCATGATCTATGTTTTTAAATTCCTAAATCTAAATAAAAAATATTTCTCTATTTTGATAATCTGACGCTATGAACTAAACAAAAACTTTTTCTTGCACCTATAAATAATTACTTATCTTAAAAAAAATACTAGATTCTAGTATTAGTATTATCTTCACGCCCATATCCTCAACATGGTAGGGCAAAGTCACAACGAGGCCACCCACGACTAGCCGAAGACACTAAGTCCCACAATGTGATAAGTGGCTAGCCTATCGCCAACTGAGTACATGTCCAATCCCGAGCAACATTATTTTTTATCAGAAAATTGGAAATGTTCATTTTTTAATCTTTTTTTTCGCCCGACCCGGGGACCGAACCTCAAAAAGTCAAGTCCGACGCCGGACCGCCGCTTTACCAGAAAAGCGATAAAAACTAAAATATAAGTACTAGATTCTCCAAATTATATGTTACATCCTAGAAGGATGTACAAAGCATAGATTTAGTAGTATGTACTAGATAAACAAAGTCAGTTAAAAAGCGAAACCAAAAAAAATATGCGTGAGTGTGAGTAAATTGTTTATGTATGAGTTAAAGAAAGGGTTGTTAAAAAGGTCACGTACGTTATCGATATCGATAAATTAACAAACTATAAGTAAGTTAGCATCTTTTCTTTACCCTCATCTATTATGATATAAACAATATCAAATTTTATGTTGTATGACTATTAAGACATTATATTCGTGAAATATTGGCTTTATGTATCACTAGCATAGTGACTAATAGATGGTAGATTTGTACGCGAAGCCTGTCTTTTAGGGTCACCATCTTTGTCATTGTCGGCCGAAACAGCAATGTTATTCATTATC
>NJDC01001279.1:114776-125017 GCA_002245475.1 Calephelis virginiensis
ATCTTTGCTTATTCCGTTTAAGGGTACAAAATACTCTTATATATGAAACAATGCAAATAAATATATTGTAAAAATTCTTTTCTGAGCAGGATAATAGCAAAAAAACTAACAAAACATAGTTCTAAATATTCTTATGGTAAAGTTGTATTTACCTATAAAAAGTGTATTTACTAGGATTGTAACGTTTTGTAACATCACAAGCGCTTACAGAACACGACATCGTAATTGCCTTTATAGTTTATTCCAGTTAAATAGTAAGATTATGAAAATAATTCACAAAATTCACAGCGATGCACTATGACAGGAACACCATGAGCTCTTACTCGCGTAAATATTGGCACATAGGTACCTGACTCTCTCTCTCTGTTCCTCAAAGACAATTTGTACCTGATAAGGACTTCTCTCTCCCACGCTTTGTTGATCTTGTACATACTAAATCTATGGGTCGAACCATCGGGCGACTACTAGTTGTTTTGAAAATATCAACCTTGTCATATATTGTTTTTTGTTCATTTTCTCTTGTGTCAATAAAAAATCAGACGAATCTGATTGTTATACTTATTACTTGATTTTAATATTTGAAAATATTGTAATAGAAAGTTTGCTTTAATGTTAATAGTTTAATTTATACCTACCCTAGTATAAATAGGCCTATACTTTGCAGTTGTATTGATATGTAAATATTTTCTTAACACGAATAGACGAGTTCTAATAAAATGATTGCTACGTTTTCAGGCTTCTGAAGTTACAAGAAAGACACCGATAGTACACGGGAAGTCCTTATCCTCGGCGGAAGCAGATTGCGCATACAAAACTGTAGATTTCCTAAAAACGGAAGCGTTCAACATCACCCGTCAAGATGCGGAAGCGTCAAGAAACAACCAACAATGATTCTAGCCCAAATTTTACAAGCAATTGAAACAATACTACAAACACCACTTATTTATTGGTAAGTGAAGCTCTATGAGCTGTTATTGGTTCACCAGCTATCAACAGATTTTGGTGACGAAAACTCTTGTTAGCAAAAATTCGAAAGCTGCTTTAGAGAGGTAGCAACAGTTATTTACATCCAAAGTTCTTGTCAAAAAATCGGAAGCTCCTTTAGAGAGGTAGTAACAGTCATTTATACTCAAAATTCTTGTTAAAAAATCGGAAACTCCTTTAGAGAGGTAGTAACAGTCATTATTATCCAAAATTCTTGTTAAAAAATCGAAAGCTGCTTTAGAGAGGTAGCAACAGTCATTTACATCCAAAATTATTGTTAAAAAATCGGAAGCACCTTTAGAGAGGTAGCAACAGTCATTTACGTCCAAAATTCTTCTTGTTAGAAAATCGGAAGCTGATTTAGAGAGGTAGCAACAGTCATTTACATCCAAAATTCTTGTTAAAAAATCGGAAGCTGCTTTAGAGAGGTAGCAACAGTCACTTACATCCAAAATTCTTCTTGTTAGAAAATCGGAAGCTGCTTTAGAGAGGTAGTGACAGTCATTTACATTCACATACTAACGAAGTCAAATAAAACTAAATAACAAAAGGAACAGCTAATTAAATCCTAATAAAGATTCCTCGACAAGCTAATAACCTATCTAAGATAAGAGATCGTGCTGTTTTGGATCAGTTGCTAGGTAACCGATGTTAGCTGGCTTAGGTTTTTCAATAATTATCAAAAATAGCTTAGCGACAAAACTCTAAAAGCCCATTCTTTATCTGCAGATAGGTTATTAATATATGATAAAACAAGCTAAGATAATAGATAGGGCTGCCAGAGATCAGGCAACCATTGTTATTTTTTAATAATTAACAAAAATATCGTAGCAGCAAAACTTTGGAAAGGTTAAGGAAATCACTTACCAAATTTTGTGTATAGCTTGTGGGCCATACTTTTATGTCGTTACCTAATAGCTAGAGACAGTCTTCGATTTTACATGATACATAACGTTTGTTGTTTTAGTCTGTATATTTGTTACAACATGGAAATACATAAAAGCCCGCTGTTCCCAGTTCGACTTAAACTAACGTCACTATAAAGGTGTCAAATTGTGATTTAAAAGTAAAAAAAGTAACAACAAACATCCATCCATTCTCGCAAATTTTTACATTAATGATATTCGTATGATTATGAAGCCATACAGAAAGTGTGTACTGTTGAAAACAGAACAAATTTTGTTGGATCATGCATTTCTTATCTATATTCTACGTATTTTTAGAGTAATAAAATTTATTGATGATGGTATTTATTTGGGGTTCGAAAATTGAGATTTGGCTGCTCTCATTCTTTGATAGCTTTTATACTTGCAATGTGTAATTGTCCGGGTGGAATATTTTCAACTCAGTTTTATTGCAGAAGCTCAATCGATTGAGTTGCTCTTTGTTAAATACGCGTAAATTAAATGATACTGGTATGTTACATGTTATGGGATACAAGTGGTATAGCCATTGGACTCAATTCGCGTTGCTAAGTAACTTCTTTCCGTTAGTAACTAGTTAGTTACCGTTATTATTTCTTATGTAGATTATATCAACTAAAACGACAAAAAGACGCGTCTGGGAAGGTCGCTTGATCAATGCATTCAACAATTGCCCAGCATAATTCAGCTAAAGCACCTTCTTCGTCGTCTAAAGCGCTATCTTAAACTTTTCCTCTGTCAATTTCATTATGATTGAGGGGGTTTTTGTTATACTTAATAATGCATACATTTTTGTTTATGTCGATGATACGTCATCGATCCTATCGTCAACATAAACAAAAGATTATACTTCATTAAGTATACCTAAATAGCTCCTAGTTGAATGTTGGTAAATTATTCTGGAACATTTTGGTATCATTGGCTATCTTTCGAAAAAATAGTTATTAAATCGTGACGTGGCGCCTGACTCCAACTATTTAGTCAGAGTTATAATGCTTTTAATTATTGTTATAAGCTTTTATTTTTACCTGTCCTAATAATTGTAATCCAATGAAGTTTGATCCACTTTTTCGGTTACCAATTGAGCTGAAGTTTTACATGAATGTGTGGATTGGATGATAATGCGAAATTAATTATCACATGGATGATAGGTGCTGATCAGATGATGGAAATGGACGGAAATGGAATTTCCCAACGTAGCCTTTTGTGTATGGGAACGTGCTGGGAAAAGTCCGTACAAATAAAACCTTGTCACAAAAATAGATTTCTGCTAAAAATGTATTAAATAATTATTTAAAAAAAATTACCTATACGTGTGCCGTATTTAGCAATATGTGTATCATTGTATGCGAAGACTGTCGCCCTATTTTATAAGATATAACGCACAAAATGATAAATAATAAGGTTGTTATTACAAACGATAATATTATTTTAAGTATTGAAATTTTAAAGTATTAATCTGGAATTATATTGTTAACTATTTCTTCTTAATGAAAATGTTCTTATATTAACTATATGCTATACATTCTTTTAATATTATATTCTGTGTCAGGGCCGTATTGGGTCCATAAATGCAGCAAGTAACTTAAATATACGCACAATTTGTGATTTCTTGGGTGTTTAGTGTTTAAAACTGAAGGTGGACAAGTTCTATCTTTTCTAGTAAGTAAGTTTAGTTATTGATTTCTGGAACTATTTGGAATTTAAAAATCAACATTTTACCGCAGTTTCGCCTGCGCTATTATCTAAATGTGTGATGGAATCATGAAACTATAGTACTACATACATACATACAATTCTTCACGCCAAGTCCCTTACGAAGTAGGCAGAGAGTATCGAGTGCCAAACCTCATGATCCTGACAAACCTATCTGGCTTCCTTCACATTCATTATAAACACTACAAGCTATAATACTGCAGGAGGTTACTCTCCTTAACAAGAACCTGGCTTCTACCTCAATTCAAATAAATTTATTTAATTTGCAATTTTCCGCCAAAAAAGTAAATGTATTATAGCATAACTAAACAAGAAAAATAGTGCGCTATGACTGAATTGGACTTACTGGAAGCCAAAGACACCCCAAATATATCCAGCTCCACACAACACACACCACTAAACTGTTTTATTAGCACCAACAATACACACACTATTAGGAATCAGGAATACAAGCATCATCAGGAAATTCGACTGCATTCCACGAAGGTCGAGCAGATAATCTGTTCAATTATAGCGAACTATTTTTCCTGTTTATACGCTATAATACGTATACATTTTTTTGGCGGAAAATTGCAAATAACATAATTTTATTTGGATTTAAGTATGAATTTCCACAAAGTAACGCCTTCTTCTATCAATTTTACTCTACCTCTACCTCACTTTAAGTACTGACATCTGTCGTTTTGATTTTGTTAGGTGACAGCGCGAGACTCAGAAAGAGATGTCTGTACATTAAGAGTGAGTCAGCAGTATTTGGAAATAACATCAGGTCTTAGGGTCTTAGCCATCAGTAGATACCTTCATGGATGGATAACTTATTTGTGAATTTCAATTAAGGTATTATTAACTGACACTACAACTAGATTGATATTAAAGGAGTTATTTCGCTCTATTAAAAGGTACACCTGTTCATTATTTAGGAAATGTTTTAAGTAATACGGTTGCAGTATTAAGTTTTTCAAAACTAATTGAGTTTTCTGGTGCAAACCTTTTTTTTTAGTTTGTACCATCCTAACAAAGAAATGATGTCATTTCCAAGTATTGCTTATATCTCTAATGTCTCCGGCTTCTCTTTCAGGGTCTTGTGAAGTTAATCAATAAAGTAAAAAGTTCTAGACATTGTTATTTGACAAGTAAGTTTCATTATTCCACAGACAAATATTTGTTACTAAAGTGTGACGTCACTAAAGTAATAAAACTGCAATAATTTAAATTAAGTACATTAAAATAAATAAAAGTTTATTTTAATTAATTAATTATTTCAAGATTACATGCGGAGTGTTTAGTTTATAACATTATTTAAGATTCGAACGTTGTTAAGAGCGCTAAGAGAGCTATTTAAATATAGAAATCAAGTTTTTACACCCAGAAAGTAGTGAGCAGATGATTTTTTTCATTTTGTTTTTTTTGAAGTGGTGTATACTTTGTGTTCCAAAAATAGAAAGTTTTTTTGAAGTAGTTTTTGTTGCTTAAAACGATTTTGCGCTCACTACAAATTCTTATACCGTAAAGCCTTTTATTTTGCAGAATCATAGTTTATCGTATTTGGTATAGTTGAGGTTTTGAATATTGAGGTTTAATTGAATTGAAAATAGAACTGTACTATTTATAAATATTACCCAGCTGGACACCATTTAAAAATAATAGTACATCTACGCCATTTCCATTTAGTCTTTCAATATTAATACCTAAATGGTGACACTGAAATCTGTTCCGGATGTGTTTTATTTAGCATTTAAGACTGAGATTGATATATATTTTCCATTGATATTTGGGTTTGTTCGAACATTCAAAAGGGTGTTACGCAGAACGCAAAAAGTTTGTGTTGTTGAAATATTGACATAGAGGGACCAACTTTGGCTAAACAAAGTGCAAAAATATATTTCTAATGTACGTGTAGATGATTTTTTTTTACAGCTGCGATGTTTTTTTTTACATTAAACAAATATTTAAATATAAATACTAAAGGGAATAATTGTTTATTGAAAGCGGTGGTTGGTTGGAAAACCCATTGCTTAGTGTGAGGAAAAATCCAGTCTTTGGTCAATATTTTGTGTATTTCTGAAATTTAATTAAAAAAATCTCGTTGCTGTAGTAATAACTATCATCATCTACACAAGAGTGTACCTAAATAATACGTGCATTTACTGAAACAGAAAATACTTAAGCATCAGATAGTTGTCTAAACATTTTCCTCTCATATTATAAAATGAAATAAAAAAAAAAAATACTGTAAATGTTCCTTTAATTTAAAAAAATAAATAAATCTGCCCTTGCAATAATCTTATACACCTTTGTAATTTTGTTACTGACCATAATTTATTTATGGAAAAATTGATTTACACCTTTTTTGTTGGTGCTAAACTCAATTGAAATTATAAAATGCATGAAAACACTTACAAAAGTAGTTGTTCAAACAGTATTTATTTATCGGTATCTGTGAATGTTAATTCTAACATCAATGTTGCTTCTTACTTAATACTTTTCTTATTTATAAAATTAATTAATATTAGCTATTAATTAAAACAAATAAGCAATAGGCATATTTTATTATAGTTACTAAGTAATATTATTGTCATTTGTCGCCATTTACAATCTCACATCTGTCTTTATCTACAACTGTCTAAAAGATGATATACAAACAAAAATATATGAATGAATAGGTTGATAGTTTTAAATAATGTTAATATGTTTTAATAACTTACATATGAAGTTAAAAAATAACAATAAATCACTTAATAACATTAACTTTAATATTAACACAATATACGAAAAACATAAACTATTGCACTGAAGTTAAACAAATCAGAGTTTTTAGAACATCCCATAAACATTTAATTTTTTCCATTGTAAATAAAATTCATTAAGCAGAACAATACATTTTTTATACAGAAAAGTAATATGAAATTTAGAAAAGTTATAGTACAAAAATTGTATGTAATTGCAAACTACGACTTTTTGGAGGTTTTAACGTTTTTGTAAAACCTATATCGTATCGGAATATCCTAGTCTTAGAATACTCAACGAATAAAAATATTTCCTTATTAGTGGAGTTCCTGAGTCTTTTTTGATATAAGCATGTAACTAAATTAGGCGAAATTTGATGAAATTAAAAATTTTGTATTGGCAAATAAATTTAAGCTTTTTGAGTATTTGTACCTTAATATGAAACGTTATTCTCAAGTTAAGTTTTACTTATTGGTGTAAATAATTATATTATCACACATATGTCTAATAAATATGTTTGGAATAATCGTTACCTCATTTGTAACAAGGATAAAACGTATTTTTAAATGCAATAAAGTAGTTGTTGTGATAATAAATGCAACTATTGTCTCATGCAATATTATAATTATAAAATGAGTGAGTACCCATTATCACAGAACAGACAGGGCCGGATCTAGAGGTTTGGAGGCCTCGGGACAGTAAAGGAGTAGAGACTCCCAGCCCCAACGATTTTTCCAAATAAAATGAACTTTTTTTTCAGTCGGGTTTTTTATGTTTATATTTAAGAATAATATAATCAGATTTGTACAAACTACTAAATATAAAGGTAAAACAGTGAAAAAAAAAACGAAAGGGTGTTGGCCCCTCGCTTGTGGTGGTCTTACGTCCCGGGGAGGGCCCTTAAATCCGGTCCTGGGAACAGAACTTGACTAACCGCGGTTAGTAAAGTTAGTTAATTGGTTTGGTAATAACAAGTAATTGAAATTAGTATTTTAGTTATGCGTGGTAATCAATTAGGCATAAACTAAACATTTTTGTATTATCTCGAAATTTAGTTTCGTTTTCTGTAAAATAACATGATAGAATTTATTTCTATCTTTTTTTAATAATTTTAAGTGAATAACATTGGATGACTTTAGTTTTGATGTTAATAGTTTACATATTTATTTTTAGTTTATATTATGTTAACTTACCACTTGTTAAAGAAATAAGTATATTGAGGCTTGTTTTAATTGATTTACAATTGCTATTGATATTTTTGTCAGTTAGTAGTTAATTAGCTTTATTAGGGTGCAGTCAAACGGCGCGGATTGACGTGATTCAAACAAATTTAGCATTCTGGAGTATGAATGGAGCGTTCCTTGTGCCATCTGATTCGGTTTCGTTTCAGCGTATGTTAAATAGTTGACGGTGCTTCAAGAAGGTGCTTCTAATCACTACTGTTTATATACAAACACGCGCCGTTTAGTCTCACCTTTATTTATGACGCCAGTGTTTAAAAAGCAATTTAAAGTAGATTTGCGAATAATTTTATTTTAGTTATTAAACAAATGTCCTGCTTTGTACTTAACATACAACTTGTTATGTTTAAATCCACGGTATATATTTAAACTTTTTAATATGCAGTAGATCCTCATATTGATAGGGGACCCAAAAGAGGAAAAATGCAGTTGCTGGGGCGCTTCAGTTTATGACTGATACCTTGTACCATGGTTAAAAACTTCCGATTTGTATCAAATCCCTATACTGAGGCGCGCGCGCAGGGTGGATTATATATTTTTTAAATTACGGTGGGGTTACTGCATGCCAACAAGTGAGAGTGTTTAAATACTCCGAAGATTTTGATGTCAAAAACTTTTAAAAAACATCTCATTATGATCTGATTGACATGTTTCCGTCATCAGGGACTCAATATGGGTACACTGATACAGTACCTGCCGTAATCACATATATTCAAGTGACTGTCTTTTAGACGCTCCCCGCACAATTAGAATCATATACGTATCATGATTTTTTTCTTGACCGTCTGGCGTCTTATCGACAAAGTCTAATAGCGAAAAAGACCTATGGTGAGTTGGAGTTACTACATATTTAGCATCCTGGGCTCCCTTACCCTAGGTTTTTGCACAATTATATTTTTTTGATAGTCAAAAATTTTGTGTTTAAATATTTTAAGACAAATGATTTGTTTTACGTAAAGGGGGATGGCTTGTTAATAATTTCTTATATGTATTTGTCAAATTGTGATTATTTTGAAGTATTTTAATGTTTTGTAAACGTTGACCAAGTATTAAATATAAGAGTACGTTCGTAGTACATTTAAGTGCTATGTTATTTAGAAGGAAAGGTATGGTTAAATACAAATTAGTAAGTGTTTCTTATTTTCACTTTTATCCCATCGACATTCCCTAATTTATTAGTTTCTTTCTCTTTATCATTAGCGAGAAAAACCACCTTTAACTTTTTTTGGTAATTTGCTTTTAAAAAAATGCGGTGAGGACCGCCAGTATTATTATCTAATAAATGAATGCATTTAGATCTCTAGGTTCAAGCATTGAAGTTTTGTTTGCATATTTAAAATGAATCATCATTTTTATTTTATTTTTTCAGTCAAGTATTAATTTGTAATAAACATTGTATTAAATATTTAAATAATTATTTTTCTTTATATAATTTTTGCTTAATTAACATAAATGTAAAAATTGTTTTTAATCGAATAATGTTTAATTAGTTATTGTTAATTCCCATGACTCGAGAGTCTCTTTATTTAGTTTTTAATTTTTCATTCGTATATGGACCAGGTGGATATTTTTTATTAATAAATGAATTTTTTAAACATTTATTAATAAAACGTGTATTTATGAGTTATTGTATTGTTTGTACATAACACTGTATTATTATTATATAGTCTTTTTACAATGCAAGTGCAAATAATTATGTAAGAGTTTTATTATCTAAATCGTCACTGCAATAAATATTATATTGAGTGTAATTTGGAGTTTCATTATTTCTTAAACAACTTTCCTAAACCCCCTTGATATTTTTTGATCCTTATACCTTACTGTACCTTAATCGTATGGCCTTTATAGATTTGACAAGTGTATTTGTCCGTCCGTTTGTTAAAGCCACGTTTTTTTCCAGTTTAATAGGAATAACTGGACAACACACCGTTGAAACTTGGGTGTCTTTCTGATTTGCTTGGTACGTATTGGTTCACCACGTTACGATTTTTATACAAACAAAAATAATTGGGAGCGGTCCCTATACAAATAACTGAAATTACTTTTTTTTAATCAATAGGTAATGTATATGAAATGTGACATTCGTACTTAACCTTTGGTAAGCCCAGAAATATCTAGATCACCGATTTATGATAAGGCCTTTATGAGTAGTACTTACGAGGGGCCTTCAATAATTACTTAGCCTCATCGCCACATGGCGTTGTTGTTACAAAAGAGTTTTACTATCGTGCAGTAAATACTTTTTGAAGTCTATCAAGTAGTTTTCAGTCTTTTCCCTTCATTTGTTTTGTTTTGACAGCCTTTGGAAGCGAGCGTGTCGGTCGGTTTTGCAAAAATGGAAAAAGAACAATATCGTTCGGTGAATAGATTCTTGTTTTTGGAAGGGAAAACAAAGAGCGCTTGGATGCTGTGTACGGTGACTCTTCTCCTTCGATGGCGACCGTCAAAAATTGGTTCAACGAGTTTGCTCGTGGCCGCACGTCGTTTTTTGATGAGCCACGCCCAGGTGCACCGAAAACGGCTACTACTGAAGAAAACGTAAAAAAAACCACGATCTCATGTTGGCAGACCGGCGACTGAAGATTCACGAGATAGCTGAGACTGTAGGCATCGCAGATGGGACAGTGCATCATATTCTGCACGAAGAATT
>NJDC01001279.1:125942-141299 GCA_002245475.1 Calephelis virginiensis
TCTTTTGATGGTGCCGAAACTAGCTAAAACGTAGTGGTTTTATTCTCTCACTCTAGCAACAAATAAAGCGATTTATTTGTATAATATAGATGTCGCATGTGTGCTCATAAACATTAGTTTTCAAACAAAAACTCCGTTGCTGGGATAATTTGCTAACTTTTTAAGAGTAGGTAAACAAAGAAATTTCAAGAAATTAATCTGAACAGTCATTTAAAAAGGACTTAACATTGCGATATAGTAAGTAGAAGTGGCGATAAATCACTGCATTGAACCGGGTTGGGAAGGGGGGGGGGGTCTGGCCCAATAAACTTAAGCTCGCTTTTACGAGCGTCAGTAATGTTACGAGATAAAAGTTATGTTCACGTTTTAACTTTAAAAGGTAGATTAGAACTTGGAATCGATTTAAGTAGGTGCTATTAAAATTCCAGTTTTTTTAAGAAAAGATAGCGAAGAAATACATGGCTCTGAAAGTACGAGTGCTTTGGTCTATCATTACAAATATATAAAAATGTCGTGTTAGTTATACTATTTTTACTCAAGAACGGCTAAACCTATTTAGCTGAAAATTTATATGCAGGTAGCTTAGCACCAGGAGACGGACATAGGATAATTATCAACCCGTGCGACTGTGAGGAAACTAGGAAAAACAACATTTTAATTTTTTCCCAAACAAACTGAACTAGCTGTAATTGATAAAAAATATTTATTTGTAAGTACTTATTCCCACAGTGCGATAGGCTAGAATTTACAAAAGTAATGTAAAACTAATAAATAAAGTAAGCTATGGTAAAAGGGCAAATAGTTTGTATGTGATTTGTAAATTAATACATAATATTGTATAAAAACTATTCTGGTTCAATGTTCAATATCAATACATAGTGTAACAATATTTTTTACCTATTTATAATATTTTAAGGAATGAAAACAGTATTCAATATTAAATGAAAATTATTCATTTGTGGAATATGATGTTAGGTTAATCACAAACATATTTAATCATACCAACATATCTACACACACATATCCATATACCACATTGTGATGTGCGATAATTTTAATATTTGAACAAATTATTTATTGAATGAATAATGAATGTACGAATTAGCGGTGTTAAATCATAAACTTAGTTTTTGTCAGATCAAAAATTAGTGGTAATGCAAACCGGAAGTGGCATTTGTAACGACGAATAATACTAAACGTGCTAGAAGGCTGTAAGCACGACTTACAACAAAGCTAACCTTTAACGGCCAATGTTAATAATGTATCTCAATCTAATGGATTTCAAGCAATCTAGATAGCTGCGTATCCGGCGGCCTATCCCATACCTAATTGCCATATTTATCCTGTCCACAGACATGTTATTGCCAAGCGATAACATAAAAATGGATCAAAATATCAATCTTGGACAGCAAGTTTTGGATTAGGATTGATTATTAATATTGGCCGTAAGAAAATTTCGTTCCTATCTTCTGATTATTATTAAATTTTGATTAAATCGATGTAGCGGTCAAAAACCCGCGGCCCGCAGGCCCGCGGACGTCTTACTTGCGGCCCGTGAATGTCCGGCCATTTAAATTTTTTCTATGGGACATGGCCAATTATATGAAGGTATATTCCGCTTCTAGGGTAAATATTACAAGTGTGGCCCACCTTTAGTTTATTTTGCTGCCTTGTGGCCCTTGCCTGCCAAAAGGTTGCTGACCGCTGGTCTAGACTGATACAGACCAATGTTCTTAGCCGTCTAGAACTTTTTTAAACGTTATCTGTTATCATCTACAGGTTGGGAACCTGATGAATCCACTTTCTTGCTCTTACCCTCATAATTTGGGTTGGGTGGGTCAACCTATATTGGTCTCGTGGCTTACGGACTTTTAGGCATTTATTATGCACATAGCCTGGTTTTTATAGACCATGACATGAATTTAGGCGTATTTTTTACCGTGGAGTCTTTTTTTTCATATCGTAAGACACTGAAAAAGCACACGGCTCACCTGATGGTAAGAGATAAACGTGGCCTACAGATACCATAGATGTAGGTGCGTCACTCACTTGTGGCTGAGGTGTAAAGCTTTTGTTGCAATTTTTATGTGACGCTTAAGGATAGCGCCCACTTGGACGGGTCGGGACAGGACGCAACGCAGCGCAATAATCCGCCTCAATCGTTTTTATACATTTTGTATTGAGCATTGCCTACTTTCCGGTAGGCACCGCACACGCTTTATTTTTCCTTGATGCTTCCTACAGTGACCAAAGATTACGATATCATTATTAAGAACAGAGCGCTAATGGTATCGCCTCTGTGGTCTAGCGGTTCAGTTGTTGGACTTGCCTGCATGAGGTCCCGGGTTCGAATCTCGGGTCGGGCAACAAAACAAAAATTGTGGTTTTCCAATTTTCTAATAAAAAAATGTTGCTCGGGTTAGCATATGTGTCCGGTTGGCGATAGGTTTGCCACCTATCACAGTGTGGGACTTAGTATCTTCGGCTAGTCGTTGGTGCCCTGGTTGTGCCTCTGCCTACCTCTTCGGGGATATGGGCGTGAAGATACTTACTTTTTAACTAATGGTATTTTAACTGGTTGGTTAATGGTATTTTAAATGGTTAATTGATTCGACTTTTCAGATTAACTGGCGATTCGGAAAAACGAATGACACATAATTTACACTACTATTAACGATTCGAATTCCAAACTCGTGGTATATGTACATATATGAAATGCTTAAAAAGGTCAGTGCATTTTTTTCTTGTTGTCTATAGAAACAATGGCGATTCTCATCATCACATGATATGGAACTTGGTCTTATAAATACTGTCACAACAGATTTCAAACAAATCTTTCCACTTCGTAACACGCCCTTTCTGCCCCTGTATAGGAACACCTTAAGCGTGTATACCTTATCAAATGAAGAAAGAGTGCTCACATTCCAACTACTCCAGCTCCGTAGAAACATATGCGTGGTTTAAAAAAATAAAAATAAAATAATATTTCGAATATAGAACTTCTACTGATTTTTCTTCGATTAAAACTTGTAAAGTTGCTGTTTCTGTGTAATATATGGTCTAAATAATTGCTAGATACAGGTTACTAGGATGGCTAGCGTAAACGCCTAACTACACCGACCAACTGCGAGGTTTGAGTTCGATTCCCGACGAGGGCAGATATTTGTGTGATAAACATTTAGATGTTTACATTTCTGGATCTCGATGTTTATTAAATTTATACTGGTATTTATTAAAGTATTGATATCGTCCACTTACATCCATACCACAAGCATATTTTACATTTGCTTACTTTGTGGTTAGATTCAATTTGTGTAACTTGTCCAGAGATATCTATTATTTTTCATTCTAAGTTCAATATTTTTGCAGTTGTCGCATCATAAGTAAATTTTTGAATCAGTTTATACTTCGCTGAATTTGTCGTCCCCATATCAAATTTAAGCCTTTTTCAATAAAACTGGACCAAGTATGACAAGTTGTCCAATTATATTTATTATTCATTATTCTAAGTTCAATATTTTTGCAGTTGTCGCATCATAAGTAAATGTTTGAATCAGGTTATACTTCGTTTAATTTAACATCCCATTTCAAATTAAGCATTTTTCAATAAAACTCGACCAAGTATGAACAGAGATAACTTCAACTGAAAAAAATTGCTAACGCTTTTGTCTGCGCAGACTTAAGACACTAGGTATCAATACCAGCCTGATCGTGGATGCACTAGGGTACTTGTACGTCTACGAATTCTTACGGGAATACTAGGGCTGACGGTTATTAGAAATCGAAGCAAATGTTCTGAAAGTTTTACACGTCGCGACTAGGGTTGACGTCTCTCCAGTTTTACTTGGACATCGGACTCAGAAAAAAAGATACCAGAAGACAAACTCTTCCGAAACTTAGAGACAATACATCTTTCAAATAAATATTTTAATTTTATTATTATCAAGAACGGCTAAATTGATTAGGCTGAAAATCAATGGAGAAGTAGCTTGGAGCCAGGTGATTGACATAGGACTTTTTTATTCCTTTCGACTGCGAGGTAACTAGGAAAAACGGCATTCTAATTTTTTCCATACAAACTAAACGAGTGGAACGAAGTTCGCCGGAACAGCTAGTCTGTTTATATAAAAAAAAGTCGTGTTAGTTACACTATTTATAATCCAAGAACGGCTACACGGATTTGGTTGAAAAATCATAGGAAACTGGTTAAAAATCAGGAGAAGGAGATAGGATTCTTTTTATCCCGTTCGACTGAGAGTTGACTAGAAAAAGCAACATTTTAAAAATTCCATACAAACTCAACGGGTGGAACATAGTTCGCCGGAGCAGCTAGTATATTTTAAAATAATAATAGTAAATCAGTTGAATACCTACAGAATATAAGCAGGATAAAAAGGGGACTATGGGGCAACTCAACATTGGGCGGATACGCTAAGGCATTTTTAGGATTCCGTAGCCAAAAAAAAGTATCTACACGCCCATATCCCGAAGAGGTAGGCAGAGGCACCACCAGGGCACCCACGACTAGCCGAAGACACTTAAGTCCCACAATGTGATAGGTGGCAAGGCAAATCACATATCCAATCCCGAACAACATTTTTTTATTAGGAAATTGGAAAAACCAAATTTTCTTTTTGTTGCCCGACCCGGGATTCGAACCCAGGACCTCATGCAGTCAAGCCCAACACCTGAACCGCAAGACCTAAGAGTCGATAAAGTTTATATGTTCGTCATGCGTCCGTATGTCACAGCCACTTTTTTATAATAACCCAGAAAAAAAAATCATATAGTCCTTAAAAACATTCCCAAGGAATTATATACATTTTTTCTATAAATTTCCAAACATTTGTGATAGCATATACGCTATATGTACATATATAAAAACATATAAAATTAAATAACTAATTTTAAACATGCAAAATAATTTTTATACATTGTTATTGTTTGTATATGTTGCCAAAAATGAGCCCGCAATGAACGTTGATAATTAGCGAGTGGGTATTCGCATAATAACAAAACCCCACAACATTATTAAACTGCGGGGAATGGCTATATTCAGTTTATAAGACACTAGCAGTTCCGGCGAACTTCGTTTTAATTGTTCAGTTCGTATGGGAAAAATAATATGTTTTTTCCTTGTTTTCTCACAGTTGAACGGGATAAGAAGTCCCTATATCCATCTCATAGTTCTTAACTACCACCTTATCAGGTTTCAGCCAAATCGGGGCAGACGTTTTTGAGTTATAAATAGTGTAACTAACACGACTTTCTTATATATATTCGATGCGAACTTCGTACCGCCCTTTGTGTATGTATGGGAAAAAATAAAATATTGTTTTTCCTAGTTTCTTCCCTGTTGTGCGGGTTAGAATGTACCATATGTCCTTCTCCTTGTTCTAAGCTACCTATCCATCAATTATCAGCCTAATCGGTTTTACTAACACGACTTTATTTTATATGTATAGCTGATTCATATTTCATAATTATGTATTTGTCAAGTTTTCATTGCTTTTAAGATGTATTCTGCTATTCGGGGCGGAGACATATCCAAATAATCAAAAACCATCTAAATTGGTTCAGCAAATCTTAAGTGTTTTAACAAACCCGTCTTATATGTTTTAGATATAGATGTTTGTCTATTAAAGTAGGCAATGGTGGTAATTCTACTGCGACCTAGGTAAATTCTTCTTTTTATAAAAGCAAAAGAAAGAGACAAAACACATTTCATGCTATCAGATTGGATTGTATGCGACATTTCCTTATTCATTAATTTATATCTCTGAATATGTTGAAAGCCGTAGTCGTCATATTAATTAACATGGAATAAAGTACTCAAAGTTTTAGTTGAAATTACATTTTGTATTACAGTGCAATAAAGACAACAATGTCCAATTAAATCAGAGTATAGTTTAGTCTATGTTTATTAATAGGACAGTAGAAGTCCTGACCTGGTTAATGTAACATTTAAATGTTCCGTCACTTTATTTATAATTTATTGGGAAAAGATATACAACTTGTGTCAGAATTAGCACCAATATCCAGTTTCGAACGAAAAATATCTATTAGGGTTGCTACCTCTTAAAATTTTAAATACAGGAAGTGGTAACCCTAGTCACAACTAGTAGTTGTGGGTAGTTATGATGGAAGTCGCGATAAAAACAGGCCTCAACGAATAATGCAGAAACAGCTACAATAAGGGTGGCCTTTAGATGGCAATCGAATCAGCGTTTATGTGGGTCTAAAGGTCAAGCACTGTCCAACTCTTCGATAAAAATCAAGGCCCATGTACTTTGGTCACAGTGGCTGAATTTAGTCGATTAAACACTAGTTGTAGGTCGAGGCTGCACTTGTGTTAATACTTATTTTATTTTCTTTTTTTCACCATACGTCTAGGCACGGATTCAATCATTAAACAGCCTAAGGTTGACTCACAGCCACAAAAATCGGTCCAGTGTGTTATTTATTACCTATTTTATTAAGGCATTGAGTAGCATACTTTTCAGCCTGTCGCCTATATGATAATGGGAGGCAAACAAGCAGACGGATTTCCTTATGGTAAGAAATTCACGCCACCTAAAGATACCAAAGGTGGTAATGGTGCGTTGCCAACCTGAGGCCGGGATGTTAGGCCTCGAGCAAAAGTAAGCAAACCGGCTACCTTACCCTCCGAACCGGATCACTTCAATGGCAAGCATTAGACGTTATGGTTGCAGGAATAGGTAAGGCGGTGGTACCAGTCCGGGCGAGTCGCTGCGAAACTCTACCAGCTAGTAGGATATCACGGTTGACGGTAACCCTATGCTCGCCTTTTACGAGTTGCCTGGCAGGAAAGTAGATGGTCTATTCCAAAGGAACCTGGACCTACACGGGGAAGATCGTGGAAGTGTGACGCCACAAGGGTTGTGACTATGTCCATAGTATCCACAGCGATAGATCCTCGCTTGTATTTTTTATATACTTACTAATAATAAAACGGAAAGATTTTATTGTTTGTTGGTATTGATTAGGCTCCGAAACTACTCTACCGATCTAAAAAAATACTTATTCCCTTAGAAGCCAACATTACCTCTAACAAACATAATATACTTTTATCTCGGTGAAATGCTTTATTCCTACGGGGGTTTCCCCGTACTATTACTCGTCCTATTACTCGTTTGAGTAATAGGACAACGGGGTATGGGAGAATTACCCTTCCATGCTGAGATAGGTGGCGCTGCTTGTCGGTACGTTAACTACTAAACGTGGTTATGTTAGCCATGAGATAGTGAACAAGTACACTATTCTCCTGATGGTTAGATATAGTCATGGCCTACACCCAGACACCATCGATGTTATAAACAAAATTAAAGAAATATCCCTGGACAAGTCACACAAATTGAATCTAACCCTAAACTAAGCAAATTATGTGCTTGTTTTTCAGGTGTTAGTCAACGATATCTACGTATAACCAAAGACAATATATATCATAGAAATGCTTAGGTACCAGAATAAATTTAATAAACACCCAGACCCGGAAAATACAGACACCCAAATGCTCATCACACAAATGCCTTCCCCCCTCGGAAATCGAACCTGAACCTGAACCCTTTGTCGAGCAAAGGTGGTGGTTGTAGGTATGATAACGTCCTGTAGTGGTGTTAGGCCAAATGTGCAAGTCTACCGGCTACTCTAGCCTGGATCATAACACTGTTATTTTGGTGGCTAGAATAGGTAAGGCGAAAAATCCCTATGCGGATAAGTTGCTGCACAGACTTTAACCCAGTGGTTCCCAAAGTTGTTTAGGTAACGACCCATCTAAAAAAGTTTCCAAAATCGGGACCCACCTCTAGGACATTTAACTGTTACCAATATGAATAAAGTACTAAGGTTGAACACATTATTTTATAATTTTAATAATGTATTTATTTAATTAACTATTATAACTACATACATCAAAATTAGAAGAAATAAATTGTCTGTCGTGTGGTGTCTAATGTATTATCGGTAGGGTAGTGTGTCATTCTACAAGCAGGGCCCACTCAATATGCTTTTGCGACCCACCAGTGGGTCGCGGTCTATAGTTTGGGAAACCCTGGTTTAACCTTTTTTTAGGTGAGGCAAACAAGAGCACAGAGTTAGAGCGCTGTGCAGAAACTTGCCCGGGATTCACCGTCTTACCTATTCCTACCGCCATAAAGACTGTTTTGTTCTGGCCTGGAGGGTAGGGAAGCCAGTGTATATGCTCCATTGGGCCTAACATGCCACCCATAAGACGCACCTGTAACATTTATGATGTCTATAGGCCACGGCCTCTTACCATCAGGAGACTTAAGAGATTTTGTTCTTTAAAGCGCTTGTTCGTTGATCAGCTAGATGCTTTGTTGTTCTTTCTGTAAAACGAAAACGCACATCCGCTTAAATTTATAAAATGAACTTAAACTGTAAGACACGCAACTTGGTGATTATTCTTACCTATAAATTATAATTAAGTTGGGGTGCGCGTATTTCCAACTGGAAACGAACGATTTACAAGGTTAGATAGGCACAGTTGAGATATGATTGTGGGGCTATGATTAAGGTGAAACATCATTTTCGACTTTAAAAAAAAGGCATTCCTAAACTGATTTTTTTTATTTGAAAGAATGTACTTTTGATGTGGTCCCATTGCTAGGAATGAAAACCTGTGTAAATAAAAAATATCGATGTACAAACCGCCTCGTTGATCGAGTGGCTAGCGTACACGCCTAACACCGACCAACAGTGAGGTTTGGGTTCGATTCCAAAGGGGAACAGGCATTTGTGTTTTGAACGTTCAGATGTCTCCATTTCCCGAGTCTGGGTGCTTATTTAATTAATTCTGGTATCTATTTAAGCATTTCTATGTTTGAGTATCGTTGACTAACACCCATAACATAAGCATATAATTTGCTTATTTTGGGGTTAAATTCAGTTTGTGTTACGTGTCCAGGGATATTTATTTCTTATTTATTACTTGCTCTTTTAGTTTAAAATAAACAATTGTCATTTTTTTACGGGTAGTCAATTCCGATTTTAACTTCAAAACATAAGAGTTGGTTGCACTTTATCGTCACTACAGCACTATTTGATTGGAATACGCAACGAATGAAAACAGACATACTTAGATAAGTACATATATATCTTCAAGCCAAGTTCTTTACGAGATAGCCAGAAAGTATCGAGAGCCAAATTTTATGATCCTTGCAGAGCCTATCTTCTTCCACGTTTACATTACTCTTTTCGTACAAATACGTTGTTAAACAGCAAGATTTTTACAGAAATTTGTTCACATCATGGAATCTAATGTAACGATTAGATAGGTAATTATCGTAGCAATGATATAATTTGACACAAATCTTTTTAATTATTTATACGGGATACTCACGATCTCTTTTTATTTTATTTGTCGATATTTCGGCCTAGTGACCACGGCCTATGCAACTAGGCCGAAATATCGACAAATAAAATAAAAAGAGATCGTGAGTATCCCGTATAAATAATTAAAAATGTTATTAATTCGCGACGATTTAAGTTTAAAATCTTATTTGACACAAATCGTTTAAAATGTCACTTCCGAAAAATATTTCCCAAAAACTACTACAAAAAACTTTAAGAACTTACAGTTTTTGTTGTATGACTTAAGTACCCATTTGTATTTAATCTTATACAATTTATATTAAAACTAGCGGCCCGCCGTAGCTTTGCACGGGTAAAAATATACATGTAAACCTTCCTATTCACTTTATCTATTAAAAAAACCGCATCAAAATCCGTTGCCTAGTTTCAAAGAATTAAGCATACAAAGGGACATAGGGACAGAGGAAGCGACTTTGTTTTATATTATGTAGTGAAAAAAAACGAAATTGTCATAGACTTTTCTGTAACCGCAAAAAAGCGGTTAATTTTACTTTTTCACTAACAAAAAAGCAGGTAGTTCAAGAAAATGAATTTTTTTTAAATAATTTAGTAGCTGATTGTCAGGTATTAGTATACCGGACTTAAGCTAGTTATTCTATTGTAGATAGACTACAGCTAATCGACATTCAAAGATTCCTTAGTAGATGGCACTAGAGTGTAAAACAATCCTTCGAACTTCGATGTAAAAAACATCGTTTGAAAATCGACGCAAAAATATCGATGTATCGACAGCAACATTGATTATAAGCATCGATGTTTTACAGTTGACATATGGATGTTTCTGAAACATCGAAGTATCGTTTGCATCCCTACATTGCCTCGGATCTGATGATAAAAGTTACACAAACTGATCTAACCCGTAGTAAGTAAATTACATGCTTGTGTTATTGGTGCTAGTCAACGATACTAATACATGGAAATACCTAAACAGATACCCTGAGCCCTTACCATGAGTTCACGGCTTGTCAATTTTACTATACTCGGTACTCTGTAAACTATGAAAACTTTGAACAGCGCCTCTATTGTTGGCTAACGGCCAATATTAATAATTAATCCTAATCCAAAACTTGCTGTCCAAGATTGATATTTTGATCCATTTTTATGTTATCGCTTGCCAATAACATGTCTGTGGACAGGATAAATATAGCAATTAGGTGTGGGATAGGCCGCCGGATACGCAGCTATCTAGATTGCTTGAAATCCATTAGATTGAGATACATTATTAACATTGGCCGTAAGAAAAATACATTTTCAAACGACAATTGATATTAGATTACCACAAGTAACATACCTACCGAACGTAATCTGTACCAACTCATGGGAAAGTCTTAGAATAAATTTAAAAAACATTCAGTCAGACCTGGAAATGCGGACACTTACATGTTTATCACACAGCTACCTGCCCCCGCTGGGAATCAAATCCGAGCCTCGCGATTTGTAGGTGGAGTTAGACGTATAATATGTTAGCCCCGCGACCAAGTAGGCGGTCTGTTTCTATTTAACAAAATTGCCGCTCGGTGATTGACGTTGCAAACAGAGCTAGCTTACGTGTTGTATGTTAGCCTTAGCGCTAGCTTACGTGTTGTATGTTAGCCTTAAGCGCTAGCTTACGTGTTGTATGTTAGCCTTAAGCGCTAGCTTACGTGTTGTATGTTAGCCTTAAGCGCTAGCTTACGTGTTGTATGTTAGCCTTAGCGCTAGCTTACGTGTTGTATGTTAGCCTTAAGCGCTAGCTTACGTGTTGTGATGTAGCGCTAGCGCTACGTACGGCGTAACTAATAATCGTTCTTTAGTTAAATGAAAATAACTAAAACAAAATTTAGTACATACATACATACATACATATCTTCATGCAAAGCCCCTTACGGGGTAGGCAGAGAGTATCGAGTGCCAGACTTCACGATCCTGATAAACCTGTCTGGCTTCCTTCACATTCATTACTCTTTTCATACAAACACGCCGGTTTTGGTGACTCTTGACACCACCCTCGGATAATATCCGGGTGATCTGATCGTGGAATGTCAACCTTGGTCTCCCCGGGTTACTACATCCATCTACATTGGCATTGTATATCTGCTTTGTCAATTTTTCATCTGTCATTATTTGTACATGACCGAACCAGCGGAGCATGCCCTTTCGCATTTTAACACCTACACTTTCTTTCAATCCCACTCTTTCTCGGATCTCACTTTTATGAAAGCGGTCAGCGAGCGTTACACCACATATTTTCCCTAACTCATTTAACAAACTTAGTAATGCAGCAGAATTGGCATCATTTTTAAGAATGGATACCTTACTTAAGCAGTTATTCACTTAAACTCTCTAATGGAACACGTAACCATTAGCTGAATGTACTTAGTACATAATGTGGTAGACTATTGCCGACCGGGTATCTACTTATCAAATCCCTGACAAATTTGTTCTTATTAGAAAACTAGCTATCCCGTTGAACTTCATTCCACCCGCTCTGTTTGTATGGAAAACTTATAATGTTGTTTTCCCTTTTTTCTTACCTCTTTAACTCTCCTGAAATCCACAAATAATTAAAAACCAAAATTAATCAAGTCAACCAAGCCGTTCTCGAGTTTTAACAACATTAACGCAACGCAAAGCAACACGAACAGTAATTGATTTTTTGAGTATATTATTATCTCTAATAAAAAAAAATATTATCTCTAATATGAAAAAGATTGAAAAAACACATAAAAGTCTGACCCAGACATGGAACACTTGTATAGTCAATGCCAAAACCGAACTATTTAACCACAAAGGGTATTTTATAGTTGTTCATAAACATTTCAATTTGAATTGAATGATTGGAAAACCAATACGTCGAACAGTTCCAACAAATACATGTTAAAGTAATGTGAAATAGGTCGGGAGGTGGCTCTGATTTTATACGAAATTGATGAGTTCCAGTGTGATAGAGCTGGGTGTTGCTCATTTGTCTCACTTAAACAGCTTAGCAAGTACATGGTACAAGGTGAGAGTTGGATCGTTTGTTAATAAGGTGGTTAGACTTCGTATAGTAATAATATTTAAATTATGCGCTTCGGCTATATTCGTCAAGCTTCGGAAATTCGAATGTATTCGATCGATATAGAGTTGTTAAGTATCTTCACGCCCCTATCCCCGAAGGCAGAACCAGGGCACCCACGACTAGCCAAAGACACTAGTCCCATAATGTGATAGGTGGCAAGCCTATCGCCAACCGGGCATATTTCCAATCCCGAGTAACATCTTTTTTATTAGAATTAGTTTTAAATTCGAACCCGGGACCTCATGAAGTCAAGTCTAACACTTGTACCGCTAGACCACAGAGGCGACAAGGGCTGTTATTACATAAATAATCATTTCGTTTAAATTTAGATTAGGTCACCCAATTTAAAAATAAAAGTATGAAGTGTAAAAAGTGTCAAGTTGAAGCGCATAATTTAAATAAGTAGCACATAAAGTGACCAATTCTCTTACGGCTCAAAACGGGACACCAATTTTTTCATTAATTAGCAATTGCATCTTTACATACTATAGTAAGATAAGTAAATGTGTTTTTGATGGAGAAAATTTAAATTACTGTCAATAATAAAAAAAAAAAATTTATTTTATTACGGGACACGTACAGACTGTCACATATAATAGAGAATACTTAAACTTCAATTTGATACATCACGGTATACAACCGAAAAACGGGACGGTCCCGTTCAAAACGGGACGTCTGGTCACGTTAAGCATACCTGATGTCTAGATGTGCTATGTTTTTTAGAGGTCAGTGAATAAGCACACATCTCTCCTGATGGTAAGAGATTATCGTAGTCTATAGATATTAGACACTATAGATGTCACAGGTGCGTCGCTGTCCTGTCGCCAGGATATTACGCCTAATGTGCAAGTCTACCGGCTACCCCAGCCTCCGAGCCGGAACATGACGATGTAATGATATCGGTAGGAATACTTAAAGCGGTAGATTCCTACCCGGGCAAGTTACTGCATAGCACTTGACCACCAGAGGTCTTGTTAGTAATTAACTATATTTTAACCAGTGCTCGCCTCTTATGAGCTACCTGGTAAAGAGGCAAACACTGGACCAACATGGGGAAAACGTGTTTTTTTATGATTATGGAAGACCAACAAGCAGACGGATTTCATGATGATAAGAAATTCACGCCGCCTAGAGACACCAAAGGTGGTAATGGTGCGTTGCCAACCTGAGGCCGGGATGTTAGGCCTCGAGCAAAAGTAAGTTTACCAGTTACCTTACCCTCCGTATAGGAACACGTCAACGCCAAGCATTGGACGCTATGGCGACAGGAATAGATAAGGCGGTGTTACCAATCCGGGCGAGTCGCTGCGAAACTCTACCACCTAAACAAAAATCAAAAACTTGAATTTTTTTTATTACAAAATGTTTAGGCTGTTAGAAATCACACTGAATTTACTTAATGTTGGTACACCGAATCAAATGAAAAAAAATCGTCCATCTTTTCTCTCGTTGCCACCAAAACTCGCTGCGTAAACTTAGTTGACAATTTTGTCATAAGACATTTATTTAGAAGTTCTTAATGGACGAAAGCTATTAAATTAAGAATTCATTAACATTCAAGTACCAAATTTCCTGTTAAAATTTGGCAAGCTTTGACACCTTATCTTATAAAGTTTCTATGCGGATATTGTGTGTTAACGTTAGTTCTTGTCGTTTCGATCTAATCGATACTTTAACGGCCAGTGTTAATAACCTATCTACAGATAAAGATAGTCTATCTAGAGTTTTGCTACTGAGATGTTTTTGTTAATTATTGAAAAACTAGCCTACCCAGCGAACATCGTATCGCTTGACTTTGCTTCTTTTGTTTGACCTACTGAATATTCATATAAAATTTGGTAAAAATCGGTAAACCCGTTTCAAAGGAGTATTTTAGTTAAATGATTGGGGTGAGTTACCCTTATTACTTAGGGGTATGAAAAATAGATTGTAACCGATTTTTCAACCTATTGCATTTGCCGATTTTTCAACCTAAAATTTGGTAAAAATCTTTAAACCAGTTTTGAAGGAGTACGGTAACTAACAGTGTAACATGAGAATTGTGTAAATATAAAATTTAAGTAAAATGATTGGGATGAGTTACCCTTAACATTCTAAATCTATACCCTTAACACTTAGAGGAATGAAAAATAGATACTAGCCGATTCTCAGATCTACTGAATATGCATAAAAATTGTTTGTTTTGCCTTTGCTTACATCTTCGGGTATATGTACGTGAAGATACTTTATTTTTTTATGGGTGGACCGGTATCTTAAAAATACGTAACTCCTATTTTAAGGATTTACCTGCACAAATTATTCGTACTTCCGTAGAAGTGGAAGGAATTACAAACAAAAGTTTTAAAATTTTAAAAAGAGCAAGGATGAATTATGAAAAGAAAATAAATCATACGTTTGAATTTGGAATTGCACTCAAGGTAAAAACTCTGTAGTGAAAAATTTCGCCATAAATCAAAATCGAACTTCAAACCCATTTACTTTTAATAAGAGACAAACCCCCTACTGGATCGAATTGTGTTTTGAAATTATCCAGGATACATTGCAATGTACACATGTAAGTTCAACCAAATAGGTTCAGACGTTTAGAAGGTAAGTGACAAACATACGTACAGAAGAATGATATAATATGTTAAGATTATTTATTATTACAATAATTATCGCCTCTATGGTCCGGTGGTCTGGTGTTGGACTTGACTTCTTGAGGTCCTGTGTTCGATTCCAGGGTCGGGCAAAAAAAATAGAAAATATCTATTTTCAATTAATAACGTTATCCGGGATTGGAAATGTGTCCGGTTGGCGATATTCTTGCCACCTATCACTTTGTTGGGCCTAGTATCTTCGCCTAGTCGTGGATGCCCTGGTTGTGCCTCTGTTTTTATAATATTGGAAAGCAAACAAGCAGA